>CAXIWW010000678.1:0-20257 GCA_964036315.1 Acanthosepion esculentum
CCACAATGGTTCTTAAAAGTGTTGCTATCTGAAGAGTAGTTGCTAATCCTTCGTTCAGTTGAGGCTGGTATATGTTTAATCACCGCTGGAGGGTGGTTAGATTTAGGGTGAACATATAGAGGGTTAGCATTCTGGCCTTACCTCTTCGTCGGTCGATCGTCCAGTGTCCATCCAAATTCGGGTCTACGAAAACATACCCGACATAGCTATGTCTCAAATTTCCATTGCATTTTCATAATAAAATGCCTTTCCAATGCATTTGCATAGTAAAATGCCTTTCCAATGCATTTTCATAATAAAATCCCTTTCCAATGCATTTCATAGTAAAATGCCTTTCCAAGGCATTTTCATAGTAAAATGCCTTTCCAATGCATTTTCATCGTAAAAGGCCTTTCCAAGGCATTTTCATAGTAAAATGCCTTTCCAATGCATTTTCATAATAAAATGCCTTTCCAATGCATTTTCATAGTAAAATGCCTTTCCAATGTATTTTCATAGTAAAATGCCATTCCAATGCATTTTAATAGTAAAATGCCTTTCCAATGCATTTTAATAGTAAAATGCTTTTCCAATGCATTTTAATAGTAAAATGCCTTTCCAATGCATTTTCATAGTAAAATGCCTTTACATAGCATTTTCCTAGTAAAATGTCTTTCCAATGCATTTTCATTGTAAAATCTCTTTTCAATGCATTTTCATAGTAATGTTGCCTTACCCCTTCGTCGGTCGATCGTCTAATGTCCATCCAAAGTCTGATCTACGAAAACATACCCGACCTAGCTATGTTCCAACTTTCGGCCGCTAATCCAACAAGGAAGACCAGAAATAAGTTTTTACATCGACAGTTCTAGTGGGGAAGAAATGCCGCTTCTTACACGTGTCTTTCTCCTTAGCTGTGGAAACCCGGACCTCGGAAACCATCTTCACCGGTTCCTCCGGGCAAACTCTATCTAACTAACTCTAACTCCAGTCAGCATCTCACACGAATTGTCCCATCACTGCCCGTCACCGCAACTCTAACTCTGCTTCTCTAACTGACCGTCGAACTCTGACTGCCGAAACTCCAACTCCCCTACTTCCTGTCTCCACCCCCCGGATTATATGGATGATTTCTTAACTACCCCGTCACTCCCTTGAGCCCAGAGACCGGATATATAAATACCACCCATCTAGAATTCCGAGTGGTCAGTCACTTCTTTGATCACCATCCAAAAACACATTAGCTGGAGACAGGTTTCTTAAAATGTCTGGGTACTTAAAAAACTTAGTCACTCACCTACCTACCCCTTTATCTAGATGTGAGAAGCGATTATGTTACAGCATTATCTTTCATAAAAGGTTGAAAAGCATCATTAATGAGGTCAAGTGTCACATCTAGAAGGTTAACCTGTTTAATATTAGTGCTAACCTTAACTTTTAGATTAATATCTTTAAATTCTTTGTAGATTATTTTCCTTATGTCATCTATTCTAATTTTGTTGGAATTTCTAACTAGTATTAAACCATCGTCTCTATATAAGCCTATATATTCACTGTTAATATCATAATGAGCCGTTAAATTGTATAAAATAAAAAGGCCTACCAAATCAGAGGCCTCGGCAGAATCTAGAGATCCCATCGACATATCGAAAGAATCATCAGAGCTTTTTTTAGTCCATTGCTCATTATCAGAAATAAGAACAGTTTTCCTACATTTCATAATAATGTCAATCTCGTTGTTGGAAAGATCAGTAAATTCCTAGGCAAACTCCAGGGATAGGGTAAAAAGATCCTTAGAAATAGAAGGGTAGTAGTCCACGATGTCGAATTGTATGAAAGAACAATTGGACTTTTAAACCAATTAATGACGTCTAATTAATTATTAAAAAGCACAATAACAAAATCTTAAAACTACACAATAAAAACAGTACAACATTTAACACAAGCCTTAATATTAGTAATAATTCCAGTAAATGCAATTGTAGAAATACTACTAAATGTCCCCTAGAAAATAAATGCCTAACTGAATCGCTAGTATACATGTGTACAATTTCTACTACTGCAAAACCCTAAGATAAAAAATATTATATGGGTAGTATAGAGGGTTAGCATTATCTTTCATAAAAGGTTGAAAAGCATCATTGATAAGGTCAAGTGTCACATCCAAAAAATGAACCTGTTTAATATTAGTGCTAACCTTAACTTTTACATTAATATCTTTAAAATTCTTTGTAGATATTTTCTTTATGCTATCGATTTTAATTTTGTTGGAATTTCTAACTAGCATTAAACCATCGTCCCTATATAAGCCTATGTCATCAGTGTTAATATCATTATGTGCACTTAAATTGTATAAAATAAAAAGGCCTACCAAATCAGAGGCCTCGGCAGAATCTAGAGATCCCATCGAAATATCGAAAGAATCATCAGAGCTTTTTTTAGTCCATTGCTCATTATCAGAAATAAGAACAGTTCTTCTACATTTCATAATAATGTCAATCTCGTTGTCAGAAAGATCAGTAAATTCCTTGGCAAACTCCAGGGATAAGGTAAAAATTAATATTCGTCACTTTCGCCAATAACGGATGAACAGCTGTTGTACTTGACCAATCAGCGTTTACTGCCATACACTCTCTGATAATGTTTATACTGGAGTATTTGCTAGCAGCTAAAATTCGATATCACTCTAACTAGAATGAACTGTAATTGCCATACGTGTATGCATTTGAAATGTGTACTTACGTTAATTTTTCGTCCAATAAAGCAGCTGACATGAAAAACTATGAGGAAAAGGCAACCATTTTAAGTAAGCAAAAGAGAGAAAATATTGTAAATAAACTTCTGGTGATCAATCTATTGTCTGAAGAGATTCTCATCAAAATACAATTGGCAGTAGAACACGTCAAGTGTATTTTTATTGATTGCTTATTAAACGCGTAAAATTTTGTGGTTAATAATCTTAATCTTTAGTTAAAGTTTCTCATTCAAACCAAATAATAGGCAGAATTGTTGGATTTTTTTAAATACATTCTCAATAGGCTTTTAAAGCTGAATAAAATTAATCGACCAATGTTTGGTAATCCTTCATTAAACGAGCTGAACAGATGAACGTTATTAGATCAGTTTTTTTTAATCACATTTTGGTCACTTCTATACAAAAATTTTACTGCTTCCAAATTGTTGACACGTTTCATCCCAAGTCTTTCAATTTGAGTTCACACCATCCAATGGACGGGTGGCGTTTGCTAGTCACTTATATAATTACAAATTGTTCAACCCATTATGTCGCATGTTTTGATATATATTAGAGATGGAGAGTTTTCAAAAATGCCAGTGGGGAGGTGGGGACACGGCGCCAAAGAAAATAAATCTATTTTAACATTTATACATGTGGGAGCTGGGCGTGTTTAAATCTAAAAAAAAATTCAAAATTGTCATCATCTAATATATAAAACCCGTTCTATCTGTCTGTGTGTTTGTTAATTAATAACTCAAGTATTATTCATCCGATCACGCTGAAATTTTACAAATACATACATGACGGAAAAAATTTTACTCCAAATTGCTGATATGTTTCATACCGAGTCTTTCGATTTGAGTTTACACCCTCTAATGGAAGGGAGGCGATTGCTAGTCTAATATATAAATCCCGTTCTGTCTGTTTGCGTGTTTATTAATTAGTAACTCAATTATTATTCATCCGATCACGTTGAAATTTTACAAATACATAGATGAAGGAGAAAATTTTGCTAATTCCAAATTGCTGACATGTTTCATCCCAAGTCTTTCAATTCGAGTTTACACCGTTCAATGGATGGGTGGCGTTTGCTAGTATAATGTAATATATATCCTGTTCTGTCTGCATGTTTGTTAATTAATAACTCAAGTATTACTCATCTGATCACGCTGAAATTTTACACATACATACACGAGGGAGAAAATTTAAATCATTCCGAACTGCTGACATGTTTCATCCCAAGTCTTTCAATTCGAGTTTACACCGTCCAATGGAAGGGTGGCTTTTGCTACTCTGATATATAAATCCCGTTCTGTCTGTCTGTATGCTTTTTAATTAATGACTAAAGAATTATTCATCTGATACCGCTGATATTTTACACGGACATACATGAGGAAGTGGGGTGTGTATTAGTCATATATCTAATATATAGATCCCGTATGGTTTGTCTGTGTGTTTGTTAATTAATAACTCAAGTATTATTCATCCGATCACGCTGAAATTTTACAAATACATAGATGGAGGAGAAGATTTTACTCATTCCAAATTGCTGACATGTTTCATCCCAACCCAAGTCTTTTAATTCGAGTTTGCACCGTCCAATGGATGGGTGGCGTTTGCTAGTCTAATATATAAATCCTGTTCCGTCTATACGTTTGTTAATTAATAACTCAAGTATTATTCATCCGATCACACTGAAATTTTACACATAAATACATGAGGGAGAAAATTTTACTCATTGAAAATTACTGACATGTTTTTTCCCAAGTCTTTAATTTGAGTTTACACCGACCAATGGACGAGTAACGTTTGCTAGTATGAAAATAAATTTTGTTAATTTTTTTTTTTTTTTCATTTCGACGTGTGTTTCTGTTAAACCGCCTTTTTGCTATTTGTTCCATCTCTCCTTATTTTTTTTCTTAATTTATTTTATTTCATTTTGTTCAGAATAAAAATTAGATTAAAATTCCACTGACATAATATTTTTTTTTAATTTCTGAAAGGTAATTCAAAATCGTTTTGAATACACGACCATGATTAATCTGAATAATGAACATAAAATGGATGACTTTTATTTTTTCTGAAAATATTAATTCTAGTTACATCGCCGAAGTCATGAATTTAAAAAGAAAAAGAAAATCCCTAATAAAACGAATTGAATTAACAAAGTTGATATCTGGCAAGAAATAAGAACGAAAGCATTCTTTGCAGAACGTATTGACAAACGCGGGCTTCGCAAATCCCAAAGGCGACGCCGTCCACCCTTGAGAATAATGATCTCGGATAACGTCGAAGGTACTTGGGTTAGCAAAAACTACGGCACCATCCTTGAGAAATTTTAACTTAACACCAAGAAGCTAATTAGAGAACTAGAAAGGATTGTCATAAAAATAGACATAATATGTCAATATTATTCATTGAAACATGCTTGAATACAGACACACATACACGTACGTTCATAGCCGTGTGGTATTGTTACTCGACTATAGCCGTGTAGGGTCGGGTTTCAATTCCAGATTGAGCCGATCACATACACCTATCTAATCATGCTGACGATTCCTGATAGGATGAAACGACGCGGTTGATAATCTTTATTATACTTATAAACTGCACCCAGTCTGCCGTATTTTCTGGTAGTGCACTTTGCGTAAGGGAATTTTGTCGGTAAACATCGTGCTTTCAAGCAACTCCCTCCATGCCGTCTGGGATAGAGAGTCTCTCGTTTACCCGCCTCAGCGTCTGAATTGACGTGTATTCGCCTCGTAATGGAACTGTTTACATACATATTTATGACCTTAAAAATTACCTTCGGAATGTGGGAAGCTCATAGCCGTGTGGTATTGTTACTTGACTATAGCCGTGTAGGGTCGGGTTTCAATTCCAGATTGAGCCGATCACATATTTACCTATCTAGTCATGCTGACGATTCCTGATAGGATGAAACAACGCGTCGTACATGACTGATAATCTTTATTATATATATATATATATATATATATATATATATATATATATATATATATATATATCTTATTAACAGTTACTTATACACGATTAAAGACAAAAATACACATATATTTAACATTAGTAATACCATGCAAGCCAAAAAACCGTGATTCACATCTATAAGTAGCGCCATCCACAGAAACAAACCCCATAGCTAACAATATGGAAGCATTCCCCCTTCCATATTGTAATGGTACCAACATTCATATTCTGGCTTCCAGCTTCAAAGTTCATTCAAGAGAACGGTAATATAAGTTTAAAATTGAGGAAACAGTAGAGAGGAAAAGTGAATCAGCAGGTCAGAACAACAAGAGGGATTATCATTTCAACTTTGATCTCAATTCTTATTGTTCAAAGTAACGACCAATAATGTTATAAAAACATCGTAGAATTCCAGTAAGATATCTTTAATCATTTCTAATATACAATGGTCCAAAGCTTAATCTAACAATTGAACAACTTTGCTTTTGCACTCGGTATATATATAGAGAGAGAGAGATAGATAGATAGATATGAACAGAATGAGATAGATAGATAGATAGATAATGAACAGACTGAGATAGATAGATAGATAGATAGATAGATAGATAGATAGATAGATATGTGAATGCAAGAAGAAAAGGAGTAAATCCAAAGTTCACAACATTTAAAATAAAATAGGGCTCAATAACAAGAAGAGCTGGTAAATAGTAAAATTAAATCTTAGATGTTATAATATTTTTACAAAAACGCAACTTAAATATAATTAAGTTTCAGCGCTTAAGAGCGCTTCTTCAATCCATACGAACGCTTGAAGAAGCGCTCTTAACCCTACTCCTACCATGTTCGTTTGGTAAAAATACTTGGCTCAGCCCAGTTAAATCTTACCAAAACACAGAAAAAATGGGTCACGTTAATAAAAAATAATGCAACGTTAAAAAACTAAAAAAATTCCATAGAGAATATTTTTCACGTTGTAACAAACGCTAAGCATAACTGTTTACCGTTGCATTTAAAGCAGAAGAAGAGAGCCAAATTACAGTAATGGATAGCGACACACAGTGTATTTCTTCTTACAAATAACACACACTTGTCAAACTCTGAAGATGATTCCAGTTAGGGATCGAAAGTACTCGGATAATAAAAACCAATTACATAATTATACCGCTTTTTTAACATCCTTTGATAACACCATCAGGAAAAATATTCGTAAGTACGAACGAATTTTATTAAAAATAAGCAGACTTAATGTATGTAACTTATTTAATCAAACATGCCTGAGAGAAAAAATTGCTGCCTAAATATACAAATATATATATATATATATATGTGTGTGTGTGTGTGTGTGTGTGTGTGAGTGTGTAGTGGCCGTATTTGATTTGCGTATGTTTGTATGTGTGTGCACATGTCTGTACGTATCTGTCTATACGCCTGCTTCTTTCTTGTATTTTCCTCATGGTGGTGTCGATTTGTCATGTAATTTCCTGTCTAAGCCTTATTCTTTGCTTTCAACCTTTGAAATCTCCATATTCATAAAGAATAATGTGTTTGTATATAATAATGTTTGTAATAATAATGTAATAATAATGTAATAATGTAATAATAATGTAATAATGTAATAATGTAATAATAATGAATAATGTAATAATGTAATAATAATGAAATGTAATAATAATGAATAATAATGTAATAATAATGAATAATGTAATAATAATGTAATAATAATGTAATAATGTAATAATAATGTAATAATGTAATAATGTAATAATAATGTAATAATGTAATAATGTAATAATAATGTAATAATAATGTAATAATAATGAAATAATGTAATAATAATGTAATAATGTAATAATAATGTAATAATAATGTAATAATGTAATAATAATGTAATAATGTAATAATAATGAATAATGTAATAATAATGAAATGTAATAATAATGAATAATAATGTAATAATAATGAATAATGTAATAATAATGTAATAATAATGTAATAATGTAATAATAATGTAATAATAATGTTTTGTATATAATAATGTTTGTATATAATAATTTGTATATAATAATATGTTTGTATGTGTGTGCACATGTCTGTACGTATCTGTCTATACGCCTGTTTCTTTCTTGTATTTTCCTCATGGTGGTGTCGATTTGTCATGTAATTTCCTGTCTAAGCCTCAAGACTTTGGTCTCAACCTTTGAAATCTCCATATTCATAACACTGTCGCCTTCTGTTCAACCTTGTGGCACATATGATCGCTTCACACGACAAATCTCGATTTACACGGACACATTTGTGTAATGGACGATATCTTATTTCCGGTCAATATCCGTATTTGTTTTGTATTTATCGCAGTTATCTCCCTTGGTTGGCCAGGTTGTCATTATACAATCTACCAATTTATAAAGAGATAAATATGAAAAACATTTTATTCATAAATTTATAAACATTTACTAAATTATTAAAATACATAAACCAACTCTATGGAAATCCTTATAATTTATCATTTTATAAATCTGAATAGAATTGGCAATTAGCCGATGTTTTGGCAGCCATTCCAATAAATAATAAATAGTGTAAATCTAATAGTATTTATTATTTTTGTTGTTGATTCTCAAGAACAAAGAAAATGTATAAATTCACTTTCATATTTTTAGATTTTTAATAAAATTCTAATCATCGCTAATACAATTAGAATTAATGCAATTTTCATCATTTACCAATTTATAAAGAAATAAATGTGAATTTTTTTTTATTCATAAATTTATAAACATTTACTAAATTCTTAAAATATGTGAACCAACTCTAAGTAAATCCTTATTATTTTCCATTTTATAAAGTTTGAATCAATTAGCAATTAGTAGATGTTTTGCCAACCCTTCCAATAAACAAATTATATTTGTTGTTAATTCTCAAGAACAAAGAAAATGCATAAATTCACTTTCATAGGCTTAGGTTTTTGTTACAATTCTAATCATCGCTTTTTTTAAAACAAGAAACATTGCTGAGGAGTGAAGGTAGTTAAAATTGGTAGCAATAAAACCTAAACATATGATGAAAGTGAATTTTTTTGTTCTTGAGAATTTACTACAAAAATATTAAACACTTTTTACATTATTTAAAAGAATAATTTTATATTAACAACATTCTAAAAACCAATGCAACGCAATTTTTATGATTTACCAATTTCTAAAGAAATAAATATGAAAACCATTTTTTATTCATGAATTTATAAACATTTACTAAATTCTTAAAATATGTGAACCAACTCTAAGGAAATCCTTATTATTTACCATTTTATAAAGTTTGAATCGATTGGCAGATGTTTTGCCAAACATTTCAATAAATAAGATAATGAAAAAAAATCTCGTAAATAGTATCTGTCTGTATTTCTGAGATGAGGTATTATGTACACTACATTATTCGGACTGCTGTCCTCATCTAATGCATTTTCATAGTAAAATACCTTCAGTATCTGTCTATATTTCTGAGATGAGGTATTATGTACACTACATTATTCGGACTGCTATCCTCATCTAATGCATTTTCATAGTAAAATCCCTTCAGTATCTGTCTATATTTCTGAGATGAGGTATTATGTACACTACATTATTCGGACTGCTGTCCTCATCTAATGTATTTTCATAGTAAAATCCCTTCAGTATCTGTCTATATTTCTGAGATGAGGTATTATGTACACTACATTATTCGGACTGCTGTCCTCATCTAATGCATTTTCGTAGTAAAATCCCTTCAGTATCTGTCTATATTTCTGAGATGAGGTATTATGTACACTACATTATTCGGACTGCTGTCCTCATCTAATGCATTTTCATAGTAAAATCCCTTCAGTATCTGTCTATATTTCTGAGATGAGGTATTATGTACACTACATTATTCGGACTGCTGTCCTCATCTAATACATTTTCATAGTAAAATCCCTTCAGTATCTGTCTATATTTCTGAGATGAGGTATTATGTACACTATTTACATTATTCGGACTGCTGTCCTCATCTAATGCATTTTCATAGTAAAATCCCTTCAGTATCTGTCTATATTTCTGAGATGAGGTATTATGTACACTATTTACATTATTCGGACTGCTGTCTTCATCTAATGCATTTTCATAGTAAAATCCCTTCAGTATCTGTCTATATTTCTGAGATGAGGTATTATGTACACTACATTATTCGGACTGCTGTCCTCATCTAATGCATTTTCATAGTAAAATACCTTCAGTATCTGTCTATATTTCTGAGATGAGGTATTATGTACACTACATTATTCGGACTGCTGTCCTCATCTAATGCATTTTCATAGTAAAATCCCTTCAGTATCTGTCTATATTTCTGAGATGAGGTATTATGTACACTACATTATTCGGACTGCTGTCCTCATCTAATGCATTTTCATAGTAAAATCCCTTCAGTATCTGTCTATATTTCTGAGATGAGGTATTATTTACACTACATTATTCGGACTGCTGTCCTCATCTAATGCATTTTCATAGTAAAATACCTTCAGTATCTGTCTATATTTCTGAGATGAGGTATTATTTACACTACATTATTCGGACTGCTGTCCTCATCTAATGCATTTTCATAGTAAAATCCCTTCAGTATCTGTCTATATTTCTGAGATGAGGTATTATGTACACTACATTATTCGGATTGCTGTCCTCATCTAATACATTTTCATAGTAAAATCCTTCAGTATCTGTCTATATTTCTGAGATGAGGTATTATGTACACTATTTACATTATTCGGACTGCTGTCCTCATCTATGCATTTTCATAGTAAAATCCCTTCAGTATCTGTCTATATTTCTGAGATGAGGTATTATGTACACTACATTATTCAAACTGCTGTCCTCATCTAATGCATTTTCATAGTAAAATACCTTCAGTATCTGTCTATATTTCTGAGATGAGGTATTATGTACACTACATTATTCGGACTGCTGTCCTCATCTAATGCATTTTCATAGTAAAATCCCTTTCCAATGCATTTTCATAGTAAAATACCTTTGGTATCTGTCTATATTTTTCAGATGGGGTATTATGTACACTATTTACATTATTCGGACTGTCATTCTCATCAGTGACTAGACCCAAGAGTTGTGAGTTCAATACCTGGTGAAGGCAGTGGAGAGAACCAGGGGAGAGCATAAATAACTTGGAGAGTCGAATTAACAGGAGATAACTGATAACTGAAATCCGGTAGGGGCATGGCACGTGGAACTAGAACAGTCTACGCCAGTGAGCGAAATAAAGGGTCAAGTTCGACATTCCAACCACCTGAAGAAGGCCGGAGCGTACAACGGCCGAAACGTTGTGATAAATATGGCGACAAAGATGAGAACGACAGTCCGAATAATGTAAATAGTGTACCTCATCTCAGACATATAGACAGATATTATGAAAATGCATTGAAAAGGAGATTTTACTATGAAAATGCATTGGAAAGAGATTTTACTATGAAAATGCATTGAAAAGAAGATTTTACTATGAAAATGCATTGAAAAGAGATTTTACTATAGAAATGCATTGGAAAGGGATCTATATATAGAGAGATACTGTGAAGCGTACAACGACCGAAACGTTGTGATAAATATGGCGACAAAGATGAGAATGACAGTCCGAATAATGTAAATAGTGTACATAATACCTCATCTCAGAAATATAGACAAATATTATGAAAATGCATTGAAAAGGAGATTTTACTATGAAAATGCATTGAAAAGGAGATTTTACTATGAAAATGCATTGAAAAGGAGATTTTACTATGAAAATGCATTGAAAAGGAGATTTTACTATGAAAATGCATTGAAAAGAAGATTTTACTATGAAAATGCATTGAAAAGAGATTTTACTATAGAAATGCATTGGAAAGGGATCTATATATAGAGAGATACTGTGAAGCGTACAACGACCGAAACGTTGTGATAAATATGGCGACAAAGATGAGAATGACAGTCCGAATAATGTAAATAGTGTACATAATACCTCATCTCAGAAATATAGACAGATACCAAAGGTATTTTACTATGAAAATTCATTGGAAAGGGATTTTAATATGAAAATGCATTAGATGAGAACAGCAGTCCGAATAATGAAAATAGTGTACATAATATCTCATGTCAGGAATATAGACAGATACCAAAGGGATTTTACTATGTAAATGCATTGGAAAGGGATTTTAATATGAAAATGCATTAGATGAGGATACTATGAAGCGTACAACGGCCGAAACGTTGTATCAAAAGATACATGATCGCCCAAGCGTGTATCACGTGTGGCACTTAACTGCTTGATGAGAGATAAGGAGAACAGATACTACACTTTGATCCAAGTCCGATGACTAGGGAGTCAAAGAAAAGTGACAATCTATTGCGGTAAAACACTTTTTTCTCATTATTCATTAGAAATAAGCATTTACCAATTTATAAAGAAATAAATATGAAAACCATTTTTTATTAATACTTTTATTAACATTTACTAAAATATGAAAATATGTGTTAACCAACTCTAAGGAAATCCTTATTATTTACCATTTTATAAAGATCAATTGGCAATTAACCAATATTTTGCTAACCGTTCCAACAAATAGTGTTTATTATTTTTGTTGTCATTTCTCAAGAATAAAGAAAATGTTGACACCATTTGTCATAAGAATCACGGAAAAAAGCCAAACTGCTTATTTTATGCTGCACACTCATTTCTATGGGAGAGCAAGGAGGCATATATACAGGGGTGTGCGCTACAATCCGGAAAAAACATATAATGGAAGAAAAATTGTGTTTATTCAGAATGACAAGTATTTACATGACAAATTGCATAATAACATTGTTGTCTGATCTCTCCTCTACCATATTATTCAATGGTGGGCTTATATACAGGGGTGTGCGCTACAATCCGGAAAATATATATAATCTAAGAAAAATTGTGTTTATTCAGAATGACAAGTATTTACATGACAAAATGCTTTATAACATTGTTGTCTGATCTCTCCTCTACCATATTATTCAATGGTAGGCTTATATACAGGGGTGTGCGTTACAATCCGGAAAAATATATAATCTAAGAAAATTGTGTTTATTCAGACTGAGAAGCATTTACATGACAAATTGCTTTATAACATTGTTGTCTGATCTCTCCTCTATCATATTATTCAATGGTGTGCTTATATACAGGGGTGTGCGCTACAATCCGGAAAAAACATATAATGGAAGAAAAAT
This sequence comes from Acanthosepion esculentum, assembly GCA_964036315.1. NCBI lineage: Eukaryota > Metazoa > Mollusca > Cephalopoda > Sepiida > Sepiidae > Acanthosepion > Acanthosepion esculentum. Next base: position 12,943 of record CAXIWW010000678.1, read on the forward strand.
TGAGTTTATTCAGAATGACAAGTATTTACATGACAAATTGCATAATAACATTGTTGTCTGATCTCTCCTCTACCATATTATTCAATGGTGGGCTTATATACAGGGGTGTGCGCTACAATCCGGAAAATATATATAATCTAAGAAAAATTGTGTTTATTCAGAATGACAAGTATTTACATGACAAAATGCTTTATAACATTGTTGTCTGATCTCTCCTCTACCATATTATTCAATGGTAGGCTTATATACAGGGGTGTGCGTTACAATCCGGAAAAATATATAATCTAAGAAAATTGTGTTTATTCAGACTGAGAAGCATTTACATGACAAATTGCTTTATAACATTGTTGTCTGATCTCTCCTCTATCATATTATTCAATGGTGTGCTTATATACAGGGGTGTGCGCTACAATCCGGAAAACATATCATGTCAGAAAAATTGTGTTTATTCAGAATGACAAGTATTTACATGACAGACAAATTGCTTCATAACATTGTTCTCTGATCTCTCCTCTGCCATATTATTCAATGGTGGGCTTATATACAGAGGTGTGCGCTACAATCCGGAAAAACATATAATGGAAGAAAAATTGTGTTTATTCAGAATGAGAAGCATCTATATGACAAATTGCTTTATAACATTGTTGTCTGATTTTTCCTCTACCATATTATTCAATGGTGAGTTCATATACAGGGGTGTGCGCTACAATCCGGATAAATATATAATGGAAGAAAAATTGTGTTTATTCAGAATTACAAGTATTTATATGACAAATTGCTTTATAACATTTTGGTCTGATCTCTCCTCTACCATATTATTCAATCCAACCCCTTCCAGCTTCAATCACAGCCTCCACACGAGGCCGAATCCTCCTACAGGCGTTGGTCAGCTGCTCGCTGAACCAGTTGGCCACGGCCTTGATGATGGCAGTCCTCAGGGAGCCGACAGTATTGTGTGCAAGTTTGTTAGTCTGTCTCACAAGTACGCGACATAGGTAATAGTCGCAAGGATTCAGGTCTGGGCTACGAACTGCTTTGACCAGAACATCTCCAGATTCTCGTCACACCAAGCCTGGACTAAAGTGGACGCATGAGCAGGAGCTCCGTCCTGTTGGAAGAGCAATGACTTCCCTGCAGCTACCTGAACAATCCATGGCTTCACAATATTCTTTATGACATCTAGGTAGACCTCCTTCTTCACGGTCTGAGGCATGGTGTCCTTGTTCCTCTTGCGAACGTCGGATCGGTCCTGTGTTTTTCTTTGAGGAGTTAGGGACTCACACTCAGCCTCACCAGACTCTTTGATGGTCTTGGCAATGTCGTACACAGTCGATTTTGGGAAATTAAAAAACTCAAACAATCTCTTTGGGCGTGCGGCCACAACGTAGGGCCACAATAATTGCAGTACAGCGCTCGAGTTCACTGGACATTTTGCTAAATTACATTTGAATACAAACAAATATTTTTCTTTGCCTTTGATGAAGAGATATCTCGAAATATTGGACATTTAATAAAAAAATATTTGATAATTTTAACCATCACAGTTATTATATTGCAATGTAAAGCCCCCAAAAGCCTATTATATATATATATATATATATATATATATATATATATATATATATATATACTTGCTCTCTATTTCCTTAATATTCTAAAGATCACTTTTTAAAACACTATACATTGCTCGAGGCGATAGAAATGTGGTTCTACAGAAGGATGCTAAGGATACCATGGACAGAATATGTGTGCAACAATGAGGTTCAGGAGAGGATGGAAACAAAGAAGAAACTTATACTTAATATCAGGAAGAGGCAGCTGATATTTCTGGGACAGATAATAAAATAGGAGGGTCTGGAAAATCTGATACCACAGGACGGATAGAGGGAAAGAGAGACAGGGGAAAGCAGAGCATGACATACTTGGTGAGATTGAGCGAGTGGATGGCGGAGCGGGGTCTGTGAGAAGCAGAAGGGAGGCAGGGCTTATTGAGAACTACAAGAAAAAGGGGGAAGTGGAGGGTCATGGTCGCCAACGTCCTGAAGGGACACGGTACATAAAAGATCTGTACAGGTGTCTTATTTTACCAGGCAATGTGGTTCTAGAGAATAATGCTAAGGATGGTATGGACTGAACATGTGTGCAACAATGAGGTTCTGTAGAGGATGCAAATAAAGACGAAACATACTTAATATCAGGAAGAGGTAGCTGAAATTTCTTTTGCTGCGAGTCTCTTCTTCATCTTTGTAGAGATTGTCCAGCTTCCGTCAAGTTAGCAACAAACACGATTTTAGACAGTTTCGTTGGTAACAAAGAAAACGGTTCTGAACTGTTATGTGATACCCGTCTTCCTTTACTGGTCACTAGCAGAGTTCGGACGTGCTTTGCAAGCTCTACAGATTTCGTGTTCCCCCCGCCCACTGGATGAATTAATCAGAATGTAGTTTAACAAAATAAAATAGTTAAGAATTAACAATTGTGTTGGAGTTGTTATTCTGGAACAAATGCGGAAAATAATACCACTAGACGATCTTACTGCATGTTAACAAAGAGACATGCTGAGATGCAGAGATATAGAGTCATGGGGCCAACAGAAGAACAAGGGACAACAAGTCCCAACCAAGAGAAGAGAACAAGACACAACATGGCGGTCCAACAAAGAAAGCAACAGAAAGAAAGCATGAAGCAGAAAACAAGGTATGTTGTATCCCCCCTAAGAAAAAGCTCCCTATAGAAGAAGGCCCCTGCAAAAAGAAGAGGTACCTATAGGGTATGCAACACAATGAGGTTCTGGAGAGGATTAAAAAAAGAGGAAACTTATACTTAATATCAGGAAGAGGTAGCTGAAATTTCTATTGCTTCGAGTCTCTTCTTCATCTTTGTAGAGATTGTCCAACTTCCGTCACGTTAGCAATAAACACGATTTTAGACAGTTTCGTTGGTGACAAAGAAAAGAGTTGTGAACTGTTATGTGATATCCGTCTTCCTTTACGGCAGCAAAAGTTGGACAATCTCATCAAGGACGAGGAATAGACTTGAGCGGTAGAAATGTGGTTCTACTGAAGGATGCTAAGGATACCATGGACAGAATATGTATGCAACAATGAGGTTGTGGAGAGAATGGAAACAGAGTGGAAACTTCTACTTAATATCAGGAAGAGGCAGCTGAGATTTATGGAGTACGTAATGAGGAAGGATTGCCTGGCAAATCTAATACTCACAAGACGGATAGAGGAGAGACAAGGGAAAGCAGCACGTGACATACTTGGCGGGCTTGAGAGAGTGGATAGCGGAGCGAGGTCTGTAGAAGGAAGGCAGGTGAAAAACCTGATCGCCCACGTGCCGAAAGGACACGTCACATAAAAGAAGAATGATACATTGCTGAGAAGTGAAACTAACTAAAACAAAAGACTGAGAAAGTGACTGAAGTCGAGATGCCAGGTCAGGATCGATTACATTGCAGACCCTTCTTTGAATTTTGTCAACAATCTCGAGATATACAGCAAGAGAACCCGACCAGATATGGCAACAGTATTCAATGCACGGGCGAATGGTAGATATTTAAATGTGAATGTGACTGAAGTCGAGATGCCGGGTCAGGATCGATTGCATTGCAGACCCTTCTTTGAATTTTGTCAACAATCTCGAGATATACAGAAAGAGAACCAGACCAGATATAGCAACAGTATTCAATGCACGGACGAATGATAGATTTTTAAATGAGAAAGTGACTGAAGTCGAGATGCCGGGTCAGGATCGATTGCCATTGCAGACCCTTCTTTGAATTTTGTCAACAATCTCGAGATATACAGCAAGAGAACCCGACCACATATGGCAACAGTATTCAATGCACGGACGAATGGTAGATATTTAAATAAAAAAGTGACTGAAGTCGAGATGCCGGGTCAGGATCGATTACATTGCAGACCCTTTTTTGAATTTTGTCAACAATCTCGAGATATACAGCAAGAGAACCAGACCAGATATGGCAACAGTATTCAATGCACGGACGAATGGTAGATTTTTAAATGAGAAAGTGACTGAAGTCGAAATGCTAGGTCAGGATCGATTACATTGCAGACCCTTCTTTGTATTTTGTCAACAATCTCGAGATATACAGCAAGAGAACCAGACCAGATATGGCAACAGTATTCAATGCACGGGCGAATGGTAGATTTTTAAATGAGAAAGTGACTGAAGTCGAAATGCCAGGTCAGGATCGATTAAATTGCAGACCTTTCTTTGAATTTTGTCAACAATCTCGAGATATACAGCAAGAGAACCAGACCAGATATGGCAACAGTATTCAATGCACGGACGAATGGTAGATTTTTAAATGAGAAAGTGACTGAAGTCGAAATGCCAGGTCAGTACCGATTTCATTGCAGACCCTTCTTTGAATTTTGTCAACAATCTCGAGATATACAGCAAGAGAACCAGACCAGATATGGCAAGAGTATTCAATGCACGGACGAATGGTAGATTTTTAAATGAGAAAGTGACTGAAGTCGAAATGCCAGGTCAGGATCGATTAAATTGCAGACCTTTCTTTGAATTTTGTCAACAATCTCGAGATATACAGCAAGAGAACCAGACCAGATATGGCAACAGTATTCAATGCACGGACGAATGGTAGATTTGTAAAAGTACAAGATGAACTCAGACGTAGCCCTGGAATTTGTAACTGGGAGCCGATATGACACATACAAAAGGTTGAATCATCCCAATTCTCTTTGTATTCCAATAGTAAGTAAGAAGTTCCATTTGGACAGCGTCTACACAACAACTGATGTTTTATGGAACAGGCTCAAGTCAAGTTGTCTACTATATTTCCTGCATGTCCCAATGAACTTCACCACTTGCACTTTCTTACGCTCTTTGCAACACCGCGCATTACACTCTACATTGAGTCGCTCTTGGGCCTTGTATTCGGTGAATATTAGTATAAAAAGAAAATATATTTCTATGTGTATATGTGTGTGCTTGTGTGTGCAAAATATCGCCGCCAAAAGTAGAAAAACATCAATTTATATTTCCAATTCTCGAAGAAGAAATCTGGACGCACCTTTTGCGAGAGGTTGACATGCAATTGACAGGAGATGGCGACTGTCGCAGAGGCACGGCTTCAAAGTTACTTTAGGTCTTCAGCTTCAGGTGGGGAAAAAGCCTTCTTCTCCCTGGGAAACATAATGGGAATTCGGTGCGAGTGGGGATGTCTAGGAAAAGGCATATTTAGATATTTACAAAATATATATTTGCACGAGAAGCAACTGTTCTTCGTCAATAACGGAAAGAAAAAGAATCCTATAATAGTTTATTAATAGAGAAATATAAAACAGACCTTTTGACACTCCGTCCTTTTACTGGCCATCTTTGCCAAATAGACTTATTAAAATATGCCGACGAGTGTTAATGAATTTTTTTAACCACTTTCATTATTATCCCGAGTATTCACGGGATAAGCATTCTGAACATTTTCTTACAATCCCGAGAATTTTCGTTCTATCACTGTAACTAGAGTGGCCGCAAAGTGAGGGATCAGTTTATATATTAATTGCTATGTACAATTGATCCCCAACTTTATATCCACATTGTAATTTCTTGTTTGTTGAAAACGAATGAATCCATCGTGACCACAAAGTGAGAGATCAGTTTATATATTGATTGTAATGTAGAATTGATCCCCCACTTTATATCCAGATTATTATTATTTCTTCTTTGGTAGCCTCTTCCCTGATTATCCCGTATATTCACGGGATTGGCATTCTGAACATTTTCTTACAATCCCCAGATTTTTCATTCTATCACTGAAGCTAAATTTACTATGAGTCTCGAGTACTCTGTGAGTGTTTTAGTTTATATTATATTATACTCGGGATAATAATAACAAGATAAATTTCAAACCCATATAACTTACAAAATATTGCTTATTTTATAAAAAAAACTATCCTCAAATTCACTTAATCAAATATAAAAAGATAATTAAGCAAATAAAAAAAACCTGCTTTTTTTTGGACGGGTAATTTAAAAAAATGAAAGGGAAGTGGTTAATCTAAAATGTTGTATTTTGAATTTATTCGTTCACTATTTGGTCTTTTTTTTTTTGTCGCTTTTTTGCAGCAGGGAAATGGGGAAGTGATTACACCGCCTTTTAAGAAATGACATCAGAATAATATGTAGACATTTTTCTTAATGCCATGTCCCACAAAATCTTTGTCTTTATAATCTGTAAATTAAATTCTTTGGTATGTGTGGAATAGTTTGCTTTGCCTTCTCGACTGTCTAGAATTCATAATGCACTTTCTCCTAGACTGGTTGTTACACAAGGCTAGGGAGTCCTGTCTACGCAGCTATTTAATCCCATAGCTGGGAGAGCAGAAGATATTTTGGAGTACAATTCTCCCACACATTCTGGGTTAAAAGGCCCCAACTCTACATTATAGCAATTTACACACAGGAAGCTCAATATTATAGGAAATATTAAGTCATTAACAGAAACAGATAGATAGCCTAATCTGAATATATTCAATCAAATCTAGATGAATAAATGCGAAATTATCCCACTAATTCTGGGGTTAAATGGCCCCAATTCTACATTACAATAATCTACAAAATAAAAGCTCAATATCTGTATTATATATTGTCTACTTCTAGGCGATATCACTTTTCAGGTTTAACTATCTATATGAATAAATGCGAAATTGGAGCTCAATTCTCCCACACATTCTGGGCTTAAAAAGACATCAACTTTACATTATAGTAATTTATACTCTAAAGGCTCAATATCTGTATTATATATTGTCTACTTCTAGGCGATATCACTTTTCAGGTTTAACTATCTATATGAATAAATGCGAAATTGGAGCTCAATTCTCCCACACATTCTGGGCTTAAAAAGACATCAACTTTACATTATAGTAATTTATACTCTAAAGGCTCAATATCTGTATTATATATTGTCTACTTCTAGGCGATATCACTTTTCAGCTTTAACTATCTATATGAATAAATGCGAAATTGGAGCTCAATTCTCCCACACATTCTGGGCTTAAAAAGACATCAACTTTACATTATAGTAATTTATACTCTAAAGGCTCAATATCTGTATTATATATTGTCTACTTCTAGGCGATATCACTTTTCAGCTTTAACTATCTATATGAATAAATGCGAAATTGGAGCTCAATTCTCCACACATTCTGGGGTTAAAAAGACATCAACTTTTACATATAGTAATTTATACTCTAAAGGCTCAATATCTGTGTTATATATTGTCTACTTCTAGGCAATATCACTTTTCAGGTTTAACTACTTA
>CAXIWW010000679.1:2500-90000 GCA_964036315.1 Acanthosepion esculentum
GAAATATAAGTCTTATCATGCAACAAAATAACAACCTTTCTATTCACTTAAGTAGGTATTAAGTTTTGAATGCACTCAAATTGGTTTGGCTGCTTTGAAGGAAGTATTTTGTCATTCCTATTCCACCAATTGCTTATCATAATCTTTCAGGGTTGATTATTTTTGGTTCTTGTCTGTAACCAGTAATTGTGCAGTTATCTCATACAAAATTCAAGTTTCATTACAGGTTATATGATGCAAAAACAGATCAATTTTATACCACTGAACATGATTCATCCATACATTTGTTCTCCATCCAAGTTAAACCCATTTATCAAAATTTTGATTCTTGATAATCATTAAGCTTTTTCTTCACATTTTTCTCTCACAGCCTTAAAATCTTCATTTTTGGTTTTGACTCACTCCTAGTTTTCTAAAGTGGAATATCTGCTTGTAAATTTTTAATATTAAAATCTTACTGTTCACTAATAATATTGGACTCCAAATGCTGAAACTTTTATTCTGTGCAGTTTCAGCTCTATTATGATACAGCTTGAATTTAATTTATACAGATACACGACAAAAAAAATGAGTGAAGAGATTTCTTTGAAAAGAATGGGAAAATTAATAGTAAAAAAAATGATTTTTTTTATATAATCAACAAATAATCTATTCTTTAAAAATAGTAATGAAAATGTTATTTTAGAAAAAGCAGTAAAAATATCAAGTTAAAGACCTAATACAAGCCAGTTATAAACTGGTTGTAAATATTTTATATATAGATTATTGTAAATCATATAATCTTTGACAAAGTAAAAATTAGTGTACCAGGTCTGACATGAGATTTTTCTTTGCTTTTTCAGCAAAATATTCTTCATAATACCTTCATTATTTGTAGATGTTTTAAGAACTTTCTTGAAACTTTCAGAGTCCCATACACAAAAATATAAAATCAACTGTCAGATTTCCATTTCTTTGGAAGTTTATCCTGAATCATTACAGCTTATCTAAAAAATATTCTTCTCCAGTAGAAATTGGGCATTATTTCAAAATTTATTTCATAAATTAATTACTAGGATCATTTTACCATCTTCTCACACAATATTCATTTCTTACAATGTTTGATATAAGTTTGCAAGAGTAATTGGCTTCATTTCTTTCTTTACGTAAACTGCAACTTTTGTTAAAACACCTAGCTGTTTGTATTTTGTTATTCACACCTTGTTATATTTTCTCAATATATACAGAAAAAAACAATTTTTGTCATAATAGGTGATGTTATTTTTAAAAGCAATTAACTTTATTTTTTTACAAAGCATCCTTTTTGTTTGAAAGTGTTGGGAAAAGCATATCTGCTGAATTGTAGTTATTTCAAGAATGAGTAAATTTAGGTAAAAATTACCACAAATATACAGATATTTTGTACAATATTTGTTCTAGTAATCAGAATGCTAATTTTAATGACCACCTACTTATGGTAAAATATAATGATAAAATTACAATTATGTAAGTAAAATGATCTAGTTTTTTATGTTTATACCTACTACATTGTATTGGCTTACAAGAACCAACATTACAGATTGATGATTTCTGATTATGAAAACATATAGAAACAAAGAAAATGATATTGGTGAAATGCTACTGGGTGACCAAAATGTTCATTTAGTTTTTTAAATAAGAATACAATTTTTTTATTTTGAAATTTAGTGTAATGTTCCATAAACTTCTGCCATCCTTTAGACAACTTTATAATTGCATCCTTCAAGAACATATCATTTTTCTCAAGAAAATACTGCTTTTTGCTACCTTCCAGTGAGTTGAAACTCTTTTCAATAAGATAATTTTACAAAGGCAAAATACATGGACATGCTAAAAATCATGGGATAAGGGCCTCCATGAGTCAGCCAAATTGCTGGAACCAGGGCCTGCGCATACTACCCCTGAAACATTGATGTGATGGGAAGCCTGATTGGGCATCCCAGACACTGCTTTATGATCCTCACTATCTTATCAATATTTGCTTTTTTCTATCTACATTTTTATATGTTACAAATTAAAGTAAGCACAACTGACTATTAAAGAATGAAAAACTTTTGCAGATTTTGATGTCATTCTGGAGTCTTTTTTGTCCAAATCTATGAATTTGTTTTGCTCATGCTAAGTCTAAAAAAACTATATAAAATTCACTATTTTTTATCAATAATGTCGAATGTATTAAATTTATTCTACTTTTTAAAAAAACAAGAATAATCTAAAATTGATGTTAAAAATTGCCTCAAAATATTTAAGATGAAATGGTCTATTATGACATGTCTCTAATTTACATTGTATTTATTTTGAATTTTTCTAGTTGAATTGTTCACCTATATTGCATATGATCCATTATTGTACATAATTAAGTTATAATAAAATTTGTATTTTATATGAATAATACCTTATGAAAACTAAAATGAAGTAGAGTGGGTGCCCCATATCATAGTTTATTCTGGGGATGCCCATGAAACCCTTGAACTGACATGTCATTGTTGGGGTATATAAAGTCCATGAATGAGTGCAAACAGTCATGAAGCAATTAATGTAGTGGTCACTGGTCAATAATGTTTTAGATAGGCCAGTGGATCCAACCCATTCCTATATGAACATACACCACACCAACCTGGATAGTGTCTTGTTGATAACTGGGATCTATGGCTTCATGGATCTGCACCACATCCAAATCCTATCATCAGCCCAAAATAATTGGAACCATAATCTTTTACTCCCATATCCTATGGAAGCTAAAAAACACTAAACTGACCTGCTTGATATGTGTCTTGTGCATCCTGCATTCAATGATCCAGTGTCACTTGTTTGTTTGCACATTCTACTCTGCAGCCTCTAGTCACAATCATTAAAGACCCATGGACAACCACTGTACTGTCTACAGTGAACAGTAATACATCTCATCAGGTATTAATGATACATACATGACACTGTAGATCAGGGTTGTGAATCTCCACAATTTCACAAATGGAATGTCTTATACATCTGGTATCCACTATCCTGATTCTTCATCTATACAATATAGGCTTGGGTATTTCCATAATATCAAAGTACAGTGGCACCACTTACCATTACCTTTACATACTGCTATCCTATGATTTTTGACACACCAGTATCAGCTGTAATTATTTTTTGCCTGGTTGTCAAAGAAACTTTCAACCTAGCATTATTCTGATAGAATATTATGCCCTTTCTCTTAACTAATTCTGGGCATATACTTTTCATTGATGCTGAATTCAGTTGTTCTAATTAGAAGCAATATTACTTGTTCAAATCAATCATTTGGTTTTCTTGAATAAGCTCAAAGTAAAGTATTCCCTTTAATACTCACTGTTTCCTTAACATTAAATTTGGATAAAAACCAGCCATTTGTACAGTTGTTAGTTGTTCATTTTGCTTTCCCTCATCAGTCTCTTTTTTCTTTGTTTATCAAGTATCTACTTTTTATTGCCTATCATCTATTTCACATAGAAATACAGGCTGCGATGGATAAATTGTCATCTAAATTACACAAAAATGAAAATAACACTGACATCTCATTTTAACAGATATATTTATCTAAATTACACAAAAATATCTAGACATATTAAAGATTACATTTATTCAATAAAATAGCCATTGGCTTCAACCATGGCCTCTAGACATCTTTGGAATCTCCTGCATCTCTTCTGGATGATCTCCTTGTTTAAGTTGTTGAAGGCTGCCATAATCTTTGCCTTCAGTTCATCTTTGGTGTTACAAGGAGTTTTATTGGTCTATCGCTCAACTGCGCCCCACACATAATAATCAAGGAGGTTACAGTCTGGGCAGTTAGGTGGCCAGATGCAAGCAGTGATGTGATTGCAGAAATTTTCTAACAGCCATAACTGGGTTCTCCTGCTTGTGTGGTATGGTGCAGAGTCCTGTTGTCAGACATAGGGTCTTCCAGCAGCCACCCTCTCGACCCAGGGCATCAATACCTCCTCAAGTCACTTCATATAGGCTTCTGTGTTGAGTCTGAGGCCCAGTGGGAAGATGAATGGAGGCATGATGTTGCCATCACTAGTAATCACTTCAAACACCTCCGTAATCACCATTAAACTCATCCAACTCTTTCTGAATCCTCTGCACTGTCTTCAAATTGACACCCAAACACTCTGAAATGTTTGTATTGGAGCTTCCAGTGTGAATGCCAAGCAGTACATGCCATTTCCAAATTTCTGGCTTAGTAGATTGGGTCATGGTGCTCTTTTTCTCACAGATGATACCCAACTGACTCTATTGTGCAGTTGACAAAATCCAAAAAAAAAGACAATGCACTAAAGCAAAATTAAAAAATATAAAATAGTGACAATTTACACATCGCACCCTGTATTATTTGATAGTTTTTTAAAATTTATATGAATGCAGCATGTCGCTGTGATTAACATAACCAAGATAGTGCAAATGACTTCCAATGCTTAATTTGATTATTTTGAGTATGTTGGCTATCATACATACTGTCTGTGTATAACTTTGCATGCACATATATAATATATATATGTGCTGTGAAAGAGTGACTTACTTGTACCATTTTATGGTCACAAAGCACACACAATTTGACTGATTTTGAAATAAGACATTAGAATTATATATTTTCTCTCTCTCGCCCAGTCTGGATAACCCCTGCCCTGGATCAAAGAATAAAATCATAATGTTGGTAACAAGGAAAAAAATTTAATTTTATAAACTCTAAATTATAAGATTTTCTTGAACTTTTAAAACTTATTTGGTAATAAAAAGAACTATATTTAAGGCTTTTTAAAAATTTTGTTGAAGTATTTTTTAGTCTATCATTGAATTAACATACACATATGTAGACACACAAACATTCAACAAGAAATCTTACAACTCACTTTTGACAAATCAATTATTCACAGCAACTTTTTTAAATTGCATGGTTTTTTGTTTGCATTTGTTATAAGCACACATAGGGTAACATAATAGAACAGAAGAAACAATAGGTACTTCTGGTGAGACAAAAGGAAAAGAAGACAAATTGTTAATATAAAATATTCATACATAGGTACCTTCATGAGATTGCTAAAAAGAGTATAGCATGATGAAAAAGATGCCGAACTTGAGGAAAACAAAACTTTATCATCTAAATGTTTATGTTATTATTAAGAGGAAAGATCAAAGTATTTTGGGGGTATTTTTTTTATATTTTTTAATCGTTCCTAGCACATCCAAAATTTTCATTAAAAATCTTGTTTTTTTAGACAGAAAAATTGACAGATAATCGATCATGTCAGACATTTTTTTCCAATTTATGAAAAAAATGAAAATCTCAATTTGAAATTCTTTTAAAAATCAATTTCAAAACTTATTTTAAGAAAATCAGAAATTATGTTTATTTAAAATATTTTGAACCAAGCTTAACTTAATTTTTTCACCTAAAAAATGTAGTTTGAAAATAAAATGAAGTAGGTCATAACATTTCGCATCACTTGACAGGTGATGAAAGACATTTTCATAGCTTATGTGAGGATAATTCCTTCTACAGAAGGAGAGAAGTGAAGTTATTTAGATTTAAGTGAACAAATTATTTACCTCGTTATTCTTAAGGAAAACTTTCAACGCTCTAATATTTTTTTTTTGTACTTAGCTTTCCCCTTTACATTTACAATGCTTTATGGAAAATATATTATAAAGAAATTAAAATAAGACTGTTGAGAGTGAGGTATCTAATTAATTTATAGGTACCTTTCTTATGAAATTTTATCAGAAGTGTACATAAAATACAAGTTTAAATTTCATAAGATGATACTGATACTTGTAGGTACCCTTCTCAGTTGAAATTGAAAAATCAAATTAACTTCTCCACACGTGTTTTGCAAAAATAAATCTATCTCAAAAGGACATTTACAAAACTGAATGCAGCTTTTAACTAATTTTATAATATTTTAACAAGTTAAATGTAAAAATCTATTATAATTAAAGAAATAATAAATAATTGTATTAAAAATTCAGTATTTAAATTAAATACTAGAGGGAAACTCAATCCACATGACGTTTTTTTATTACACACATGATACTTCCGGTCTTCTGTAGATTTGATTTACAGTGTTATTATTGACAAAAATTATATTTTTTTATAAACTGTTGTTCGTTAGTTTGTAAGAAGCTTTGGAAATTATAATCTGCAAATATATATCTACTTAATAACAACATTCATTAAATTTACAAACTTAACAACATAATTTAAAATAATAATAATATAATAAAATATTTCAGGAATAAAAATAATTGTTTTAAAAATTCATTTTCAATCGAAATATCTTTTTGCTTTCAGACAATATTGTCCATGTTCATTAAAATAAATAAAAGCAATTAAAAACTTTTGAAATTAAATAATATATTTGTTTTATTGAGTTTTGTATGTTACAATTCAGAGATGATTTTCAGGTAGAGGTGGTCCAGCTAAAAAAAAAAAATCATGATTTAGTTTCGTCAAAGACTTGTGCTTTTAACTAATATAATCACTACTCTTTCCACAATTGAAATTTTAGAGTTTTTTGTACAATTAGTTGGGGGGGGGGGTAATACATATGAAAAAAAGTATTTTTACCATGACTTTAAAAAGGAAAACATATTTATAATAAGTTCCATCATTTGTGAATAGTTTCTGAAAGTTTCATTAAAATCCGACAATTATTTTTATTTTTGCAAAATTTTGAAAATTAATATCTGTCATACAGAAAAAACACGCTAAAATTGTATATGTTATTTTACTAGTTCCAGTGATACAAAGAGAAACAAGGTTTTTTTAATCAAAATTTAGAATGTTCTAAAAAGAGGTGAAAATTTTAAAAAATACTTTGATCTTTCCTCTTAAGAATAACATAAACATTTAGACGCTAAAATTTTGTTTCCGTCAAGTTTGGTGTCTTTTTGATCATGCTATGCTCTGTTTTTAGCGATCTCATGAAGGTACCTACCAATACAGAGGATGTGAGCAGAATGTCTATTTGTGGGCAAAGCATGTGACTTTGAGGAAAGGTAGAGTTGGTAGGGTCTGGAGTTGATGCATGTGTCAGATCAGTTGACCAAATCACTGGTCATGATTTTGAAGCTTGCCCATTCTCCATGATTCCTTTACAGTTATCATGAACAGCATTCTTAAAAGCAGATGTGGCTTATAAACTCATTGTTTTTTCATGCTTTTTTCTTTGGAGGCAACATATGTGATTGACTCCTTTTATATTGTATTTTATATTTTTTGAGGGGATTTGTTTTGTAAACCTGCTGTGATGCTCAGGGCTCCTGTACAGAGGATGATTTTATTTTTGGTTTTGCTTTCTTAGTGCTTACATCCAGTTAACATGTAGAGTGAATCAGAAAGAGATCTAATTTGAAACACATTGAAGTCACATTTTTATCTTTCTTTAAAAAAAAATGTTTAATATGCAGGAAATCTTGCCTATTTTCTTCCAACTTGAATGTTAAAATCAATGAAGAAAAATAATCAAAGTTTAACTGATGTAACAAAAAAAAAAGGTAACACACTGCTATTACTGCATACTCCCTTGGCTATATTTAGAATTTTAATAAGACACCGATATTCAGAGAACTTAAAAGGATTACTTGATTACTTATTTTAGTGCATTATTAAAATAATTATCTTATTGAATTTAGTTAGTTAAAACTAAATGCTCTGGATACCATCTAACAACAAAAAGTATTGTATTAATATAAAATTGCTAAGCTTAATATTTCCATTGATTAGCAATCATTAAACTTTTTGTTATAAAACTAAATATGACAATAATTCCAACATAATAAATAAATTTATAAAATTTATAGACTGGTAAATTTTGTTATGTATAAGCAATATTGTTTCAACTGTCTAAAAATATATGTATTTGTTTTAAATTTCCACTAATGCTTCTCTCACTAAATTTGTTTCTTCCCCCACACCACATTTCTAACAAAAACTTCCTTTTTATATAGTATCATAATTTGAAAATGAAAATAGCTTCTGTGGGTGCCATGCAAGGGTAAACCTATAATCATAAGGCTTTATACTTCCTTCTTTTCCTTCCCTCCATGGGATTTAACAGTTTTTTTTCTTTTACAATTAAATAATATGTTGTTATACTTCATCGCAATTACATCTCATTCTGATTCATTCTGCAAGCTGGCTGGATGTGACCGCCACGAGGGCAGAGGACAAAATAACAAAAGTTGTTTTCTGCGCATTAGGCTCTACACACAACATCTGATCTACAAAGTGAACTCTGCTGGTAGCCAATCATGAACATTCCCACCAGTAAAAGAGACACCCCTTGGAACCACCAGACCTGCTTAAAAGCAGGCTCTGAGGACGACCAAGGACAGTTTCAGCTTGGTGCGGCCATCATGCAGGGCACTGCTGCTGCTGCTACTACTACTACTGCCATGACCCCGTCACCATGACAACAGAGTTGCGGACTGGCCACCACGCAAAGTACTACTACTGCCACCACTCAACATGATTGCACATTTCAATGACTGTTACCACTTCCTGGCTTGACCGACCACCTCAGCTATTCAGTTTTTGACTCAACATCTCTACCTCGATTCCTTTCAGCTACAAGCTTTCATTTATACCAATGCCCGCCGTCACCCCATCCTACATTGACCTACTTTGACATACCTCAACTCATTTACAAGGTACTCCCTTTGCAGTTGATGCAGTGACTTCCATTCCACAGAACAGCTCCTCTACCTCAACTTGCTTACAGCAGCATTCATTCCACAGAACAGCTCTACCTCGACTTGCTTACAAAGCATTCCCTTCACAGTAGATGCAGCGACCTCCATTCCACAGAACTGGCCTTCCAAAATTTGCCATCACCATGGCCTACCTCAACTCATTTACAAGGCACTCCCTTTGCAGTCAACCTCGGTGAGATCCACTCCACAGAACAGCTCTACCATGACTCAGTTACAAGGCAATCCCCTTTGTAGTTGGCACAGCAACCTCTGTTCCACAGAACAGTGGCTACCTCAACTCACTTACAAGGCACTCCCTTCACAGTTGATGCAGTGACCCCTGTTCCACAGAACTGGCCTCCCAAAACCTGCCATCACCTTGGCCTACCTCAACTTGTTTATAAGCCGTTCCCTTTTCAGTTGACCCCAGCAACATCTGCTCCACAGAACAGCTCTACCACAACTACACCAATCTGATGTCACCCTGGTTCCACACAACAGATCTACTAACGATAAGATGACTTAAAACCATGACCTCCATCAACCAAACATGCACTAACAGTATCTTATGACCTTGGCTACTCTGTCACAGAAATGGTTCAATTCCCAATATTATACACACACTCAATCTTTATTCCTGTATTCTCTACCAACAATAAACATTATTTCACTCTAATCTTCATTATTCCTTTCTGTTGTTCCATATGTTTAATATAACAATGTCTTCTTTGTATTGTAGTGAACTTTTATTAAAATTATATATCTCCTTCATTCATTCATGTATTTCTCACTCCCCTTCTGGATAAATTTGTGACTTACATAGACTAACATGGTATGATTGATAGTAAAATAACACACACCTACTCTTCACAAGCATACAAACCACAAAAAAATGGATTTGTTACCTGGTCATGGATGAGTAGACATAGAAAGAAAAGATACTTCTGTAATAAAGACAAAAGTGATAGAAAGAACTGTGGAAGCTTTATTCATATTTTACCAAGATTATACAAAAAAGCTGGAAGACCTCATTAGCAATGGTAGCTACAGCAAAGTAAAAAAGGATCCTACAATGAAAACGGAAAACAAACTGTCACAGATACTAATCAAGAACAAGGATCACTTCTCATCTAAGATGTATAGGCAGTTATCGCAGCATTACACCAAGCTACCTCACATATACTGTCTCCCTAAGATTTACAAAGACAGTATTCTGCTCAGGCCAATTGTTAGTTGCCAAGGTTCTGTGTGTCCACCTCTGAGTCACTTCTTTGTAGATATAATTGACCCATTGATCAGAATGTCTCTTTCATATGTCCAAAACTCTGCCCATTTCATGGAAATAATCAAAGATACTCCCATCCTATCCAACCAGATGGTCAGCTTGGACATGGTGAGTTTGTTCACCAAGGTACCCATGGAGGAGGCACTCTCAGTAGTCAGAGACAGATTGGCCTCTGACTCATCCCTAGAAGAATAGACCAGTATTCCAATAGATAATCTGATGGAGATGTTGACTTTCTGTACACAAACAACACATTTTGGAATGGGATCACACATATATCAACAGGATGAGGGCTTAGCAATGGGCTTGCCATTATCACCAGCAAGGGCGAATATATACATGGAATACTTTGAGGAAATGTTATTAGAATCTATATCTCTAAAGCCAACTCTATGGTAAAGGTACGTAGATGACACCTTCACACTAATGAGGTCTTCCAGCTTTCTTGTATAATCTGATTTGTCCATCACTACAGTCACATTGCCTTTGTCAGCCAGTAGTATGACAAACCGTATTAGTGCATCTAGGAAGACTATTTATTATTTTTCTATGCTGAGCTGTGTTGAGGGTCTCATAAATTTATAATGGTTTATCAGCATTTTGGTTTTCACAAAGTATTGTATCAGATTCCTGTTTTCCTTGAACCACTGATATAGTTTATTCTGTAGGGACTTTGGAGAACAGATTGACAATGTCAAAAGTTCATCATCTAGAATAATGAATATAGTCATATTTACTTATTTTGTGATGAATTCTTTATATAGGATGACTATATCTTTCAGAAATCTGCTTAATAGATAGCAACTAACTATAGGACCTAGAGAAATATTTTCTTTATAGATTTTTAAGAGGTTGTGCATATATATGGCTGATTATGGTATTCATCCAACTATCTGTATTTGTTGTTGAAATGATATCGTGATCAAAATCTGTGATAGCTTCCTTTCATCTATGTAGTCCCCTCCCCCCATGTACATTCTAGGTACAGCTGGGTTGACCATGTGTTCACCTGAAATGTTCAGCCACTGACATCCTGTAAAGTACAGATCTGCACTTGGTAACTAGAAGTTCATCCCCTGGTCAACTCATCAATACACCTGGTTTCTCTGATATGACACTGAATGCAAAAATATGTTCTGGCATCAACTGGGGTGAGTCACATGCTAAACACATTCCTCATATAGTCAAGCCAAAATACAACACACATGGCCTGAAGATTGCATTTAAACATGAAACAGACTGTTGCAGCTGGGTGTTGGCCTCTATTCCTAATATTGAGCACTTTAACCCATAAATTTGGCATACCTTAAAACTATATTTTCATCATATATTTTCATATTCATAACTTCCCCAAAGCTATAATTTTTTTTTCCTTAAGTGAATTTGTGACACTGTAAGAATGCTGATAATTTGAAGAAAGAAAAAAAGGCTTAAATTAAATCAAAAGTGAACACAAAGACGAAGAAGGTAATAAATAGATTGAAGAACACACTGAAAACGAGAAAATATACTCTTATTTTGTTTTCACATTTCATGAGTATGAAGAAGGTAGTAGATAGATTGAAGGACATACCAAAAACAAAATATACTTTTATTTTGTTTCTGATTTCATGAATAAGGACCTCACTAGAAGATAGTGCTGAAATCCTCTTGGACATTTGGTTAAAGTGATGTCCAAGGGACCACCTCAAAGAGCAGAGGTGAGATGTTTTCTTCTTTCTTTTTACTTCAAGTGGTGAAAGAAAGAGACAAGAAGTAATGCTGGACCACTTGGAAGGGGTTTGGGAACAAGATTTACTTAGGCCGTGGTCAAGAGGGAAAAAGAAGAAAAGTTATGGACCAAACTTGATACTTAGGAATAGAGAAATGCAGATAATAATTTTATAATGACATTAAAAGTAACATCTGTTTTGTATCAGGTGTTCACAGTGGAACACCTATTCCCTGGATGGCGGCAGCATGAGGAGCTGTTATGAGGAAGTGGGAGGAAAATGAATATGCTGACTGAAAGATACTGGTGCAAGGTGTGAACAAACAAGGGAAGTGAGGAGAACAAGATGGCGGATCGACATGTTGCTACTGCCACCTCCCACAGAGGGAGCTCCCCATATTTGGACATACAAAGGCCACCAGCAGCACCCATGTAGAGATTTGATTAGGTGATAGAAGATTCAAAGGCATCCCAGAACAAGCCAACCCCAACCCCAACCTAGCCATGCAGAAAGTGAGAATAGAGAAGATAGAGAAAGCAGCAGTTGAGGCAGAGACGTGCTTCCATTATGCCGTGTGATTTGCTACCATGAAGAACTCGTAACTCATGCCTTGTTCCAGACTATTAGATAAATTGAGCAGCATGCCCTGATGAAATTGCAAAGTGGAAGAACTGAAAGTTTCTATATAATGACAGAGAAAAAGAAGGAGAAGAGTGCTTCGTCAGCATTCCGTAGTTTGCTGCCTGAAGAAATATCTGACTTAAAGACTGAAACCTTGATTCCAACACGGAAACAAAGAATAAAGTGCCACAAAATTAGATTATGAGGAAATGGTTGTTAGCCTGCATGCTTGTAGATTCTTATATGAAAAAGTATTCCTGTATAAACCTCAGTTATATAAACCTTGTCCATTTACGCCACTTTCTTTTTCTTTTCTTTTTTTTTGTATTATAACATTGTCCCACCTGAACAACACCAATCCAGCGATATCTGGTGACAATTCAATCCTTGCCTGCCTTGTAATCAAAACAAACACAACACTGGACAGAGAGAGACTTGGATCAAAGTAACCAACTTCATGGTTAGCCACAGGATTCAATAGTGAACACACAAGTCACCAAGGATGGGACAGTGTTGTCATGTATCTAAGGGGCCAGGACACCTCACAGCATTATAAATTAATAGGACATACATTTCAGGAAAATATTTTGTATAATTTTCTTAAATTTATATTTTTCTTTAAATCAGATTTTTGCATAAAAATCTCAACATTCTTTCTTTTAAATTCCTAAAACATCATCATTAAAATTTTTTTTACATTAAAATTTACTCGTATTATTTATTAGACCTCTCAGACATCAATTTTATCAGTATTTCTCTTTAAATATATTCTTGGCATTGCAGTTCTAAACTTAGTATTCATATTACTTCTCCATTTCAAAAAAAACTACTATCATTACAATTACTATTTTAAGTCCTCAACTCAAAAATAACAATGATATTTCTTCCTGTTCATACCAACATTATATTTTAGTGAATTTTTTTTTCCTTTTATGATTTTAGATAATTTTCTTCTAGTTCAATTCATCTTAGATGTACTGTATATTTTCTTGCAATTCTGTCATTTTAACTCTCAGCTCCATCATCACAGCCTTTATTGCATAATCTGCAAAGTAATTTACTGGTAATAAAATACCTTATTTCCGAAAATTTCCTTTGTTTCCAAAAAAGTACTTCACATCAAACCTATTTATATCCTCTTGTAATATTCCTTTATTAGAACTTTTTCACAAAACCACTTCAAATCAATACTTCCTTTTCATGCTGGATAATCTTCCAGTAATCTGCCATTACCAATTTTTAAGAAAATCCTCTAAAATCAACACTTCCTTGTCTCACTGGACAAATCTTCCAGTAAACTACTATTACCAATTTTTCACAAAGTCACTTAAAAATCAATACTTCCATGTCCCACTGGACAAATTTTATATTAATTTTTTTATTACCAATTTTTTTTCCCCAGTTCTCAAAAGAATCTCACCTTGTTAACAATTTACTGGCTGATGTGTTACAACATCTTTCCAAAGGCAAAATTGGGTGGGAAGTTGTTCACACAGCGAGCCTATTGCTGTACTTTGTCTGATCAGGTCTCATATATCCATGACTTGGGAAACTTAGCTAAGCCTCATCACTGTCATAGCTGTGATGGCCTACCATTGAACTAAATCAACTGCCAAATTTGTCTCCATTTTATTCTTCATAGAACCTACTATTAGGGATTCATCAAACAACTTCATGGTGATAAAATATTTTTAATCTGCCTAACATCCATCTTTCCTAAAATGAAACCATTTTTCTCAACTTTAACACAATTAAAAAAAATTTCCACCAACATTGTAAATTGTTGATGATCCCATCATTCATAAGCAATTCCAAATTGAAAATTATTTTTTGTATGGGAGTCTGTAGAAACAAATTCATAAAAAACAGTGAAACTGTATAAATACATACACATACATTTGTGCAACAGGTCACACAGTTTACTTTTCCGTCTTCCTTCAATAATGCTGTGTGATTCATTTCTTTTTTTCATTGCCTTATCATAATCCAAAAATTATTATCACAGTCATAAGCAACAAAGCATATTCCTTATTAAATAATCACTTAACAAATTTCTTTTAAAAATTCAAGTCATACAACAATTTATATATATATTTCACTATTTCACTGTACTCCTGCATTAGTTTCTCTCTTGAACACAAATCAATTAACTTGAACACCAGATATAAACTTGTAGCTGACTTTCCTCCAATTAGCATATCTACTGACTCAGTCCCAGGATAGTAACTGTGTCTCCAACTCTGATAGGGGTAGAAGATATCAACTTATCTTTGAGCAGCCTTTGTAACTCCCCCTTCTCTCAGTAGGTCATACGGTCCTCACAATCAAGCAAGCTCCAGGCATGATGATTCTGACTTAAGTTCTCTGCTTTGATTCTTGGATAAATTACGTAGATTCATTTTGGGTAGTATGCCAGTAATTTCTTCTCATACCTGGATTGTTCATCTTTTCATCAAGGGTGCTGAAGGTAATTGCTTTCCTGGGTTGCCATAAGCCGCAAAATACCAATTAAAACTTTAGAGTAACTCCTATAACCATCAACTGGGGTATAATATTGGGGCTACTTTGTCATTTTGTGAATGGCATCTGGACTGTACAGTAGTTTCTAGTGGGGTTTCTTGATACTGTGATGAAGTGTACAGCTACAGTTGTGCTTTCCAGGTAGGTTTTTACATATACCATTTGTGGATGTTACTTTTTTGCTATCTTGGCTCCTCATCTTTCCATAATAATATATATTCATAGTGTTATATGCCACTGCAATTAGATCACCTTCTGATTCATTCTGCATGTTGGCCAGGTGTGAGCACCAAGAAGGCAGAACACAAAATAAAATAGTTGTTTGTTGCGCATGGGCTCTGAGCATCATATCCATTCCAAGAAACAAATCCTCACAATGGAAATACTACAATAGCCAATCACAAACATTCCTAGTGGAAAAAGAGATTACCCTGGGGACTACTAGATTTGCTTAAAACTGGCTTCTCATAATGACCAACTCAGTAGCTATTTGAAAGGCCACCTGCCAACACACATGGTTGCTGTCACCGTCACTGCCATAACTGCTTCACTCATCACAACTCTGACCTCACCCAAGCTTTGCTAATGTCACTCAACCCTTCACACACTGAATGCAGCCAACAGACCAGCTTCGACACTGCCAGGTTCCCCATGTCAACTACTGTTATTTATTACACCTTGACATCATCATCATCACCCAAGTACAAGTCTTCCTCACCATCATCACTGTGACCCCATTTCATTAATGCCACATTCAACCCGAATCCAATAGAAACATTCTGCTCAACCCACTACAGGCCTTCCTCACAGTCACTACCATGACCACATTTTATTGATATCCCATTCAATCAGAATCCAACATACACTAGCTACACCTAATCACTCGTCGCCACTGCTATCACCTTGGAAACTCACATGCCCTACCATGAATCAACCCACCACTATGACTTTGATCAATCAACACACAACCCACCTTAACAGCCACTTCAGATTCAACATCTTGGCATCACACAATTGCCAACCGATCAACATCATCACAGGTGTTGATTTTAACATTAAAGAAATGTGTGCATCAAACCCCACCAATGGTTAATCCACTCTGGACCTATCCTGTGACCTTGGCCAAACCTACCCAAGAAATTGGTCAACCCCTGGCACTACTGACAGCACCTTCACACCTAATCACTTTCCTGACAACAGCAACCAAAACATCATGTTAACAATTTTTCCAATTTTTGAACAATTATAAATATATCATGTATATTGACAAATACACTGAAAACTTAATCCTTGTTATTCCTTTCCATCACAACCAAACACTTGTTATAACAATAGCTAAGGCAGAGTTAAACCCAGTAGTTCCAGACCAATAATAGTTCTCCATCTCTTTCCAATCACTACAATCTTAACTTTGTCAAGTTTAGGGTTAACTTATCTATCCTACTTATCTTCATAGACTGTACTTACTTCCTCCTCTGTTCATACAACAACCTCATTCAGTAACCTTCTACCTTGCATGGCTTTGGGCCCTTGTATTGATTGAACATTTAGTAAAAAAAATAAACTTTATGCTGTTTAGCAGTGGTCTGCTATACTGAGCGTTACTTTTAGAGCCATCAAGTTAAGATAGATTCTGTTGTATATACCAAGCAATTATGCTAACACCTATTGCTATAATAATGTAGTAGTGAGAGAAAATAAAATAAAACTGTCGACTTAAAGCAGCAACAAATGTCTGCAACAGATTTCTTGTAGCCAAATCACAGTTAAAACGAGTTTGTCGTAACAGTCCAACAAGAAAAGTAGAAACGACAAAATTGGGTTTCACGTCCAACCTTCACTTCTCACTAGCAAAAACGCATGTTCCTCCCCTTAGCTCAGAAAATATTCTGCTTTTATCAGCGAAAAACAACGGCTTCTGTTCACCAAGAGATTTTTTCTGATTGGTCATGCCATTCAGAGGAGAGAAGAAAATTAGCATAGATTCTAGTCATTGAAGTAGATTTTTGCTAACTACTTTTTGGTAATTTTTCTTTGGCAGATTGCACACAAAACACAAACTTTTTTCCGAGGTAACTGATTATCTCTTTCACTACACTCCCCCCTGTAACATAAGTGACACTCAGGGCTAGGCCTCTTTATTCTTAAGCTTCTCCGGAGCGGGGTGACTGTTGGAGGGGATTGTGTGGTATGTTCTGGAGATTTGTCTTCTGAGGATTCTTCCGATCTGTCAACCTCGTGCACAGAGTCTTCGTCATCTGAAGAATGTTCTGAAGATTCGTCTTCCGAGGTTTCTTCTGGTCTGACAACCTCACGCATGGAGAGGTGCTATCCCTACAACTGATGGTAATTATTTGTTCACTTTCTGAGCACTCACTGCTAGTATCACTTGAAGTATCTGTACCTATATAGCGACGCAAGTCTTTTACGTGTCTTAGTATTCCATCAACCAGCACAGAGCGCGAGTTATTTATTCCAGTGACATGTCCCACCAGGTACCGAGTTGTACACTGGCTATGTGGAGCTTTTACCCACACGCGATCGCCCAAGTTATACGGCGCTCGTTCTTTTATCCGTTCAGTTGAACGCGTCGTGTCAATACCTCGTAGCCGGACTTTGTACCAGTAAATCATGTTGGCTGGCACAGTTGAGGGTGATATATTGTCTCTAGGGGTAACATTGTGCCAATAAACTGCCTCCATTATGGAACACTGCTTCCTAGCAGCGATTCTTTTGATGCTCCGATGACATCGTTCGACTATGCCATTTCCTGATGGGACATACGCGCAGAGAAATCTGAGGTGTACTCCCCACAAATCCAAAAAATCTTTGAATAGTCCACTGCGGAATGCAGTGTCGTTGTCAGTGAGGAGTTCCGTCGGAGGTCCACGTTCAAAGATCAATGCCTGCAAGTGGTCAATGATGCTTGCGGAATCTTGTCGACGTAGACGTTGCCAAATAATGAACCGGGTTGGGCCACAGTCAATTAAGGTTAGATAGTGTTGTCCATTATAATGCGTGATGTCCATTCCAACACGGTGCCACACTTTGCTTACACTCAGTTGTCCTTTTGGCCATTGCACAGGTGCTGGGTCGATGGACTGACACTCTTTGCATTTTCTGACCACTGCCCTGACAGCAGCTTTGGATACGGAGGGATTAATCTGCCTCATGAAATATAGGGTCCGTTTTACACCGGTATGTACGCTTTGGCAATGCATTTTAGTAAATCTGTGTTACGGTCACTCGTGGATGTTGCACAGACATGTCCTACCGGCTCTACCTCTTTCTTAATAGCGTCAAGCCATCTCTAGGGTACCCTTGTTAAAGTATCGGCCTTGTTCAGATTTGATCTGACCAGATGTATGTCTACGGTTGTATTCACTTACCAACTTTCCCAGTGTCTCTAGCCACCTTCGAATGAGCATCTCGCTCGCAGCCTTCGTACGTATCCTGGCCTTCCCTGTAAGAGTGTCTGCTATCCACTTATACACGCATGCGGAATCCGTGAATAAATGCAACACCTTTGCATTCCATTGAAGGGTTGCGGTTACTCCCCTGATAACAGCGTCTAATTCCGACAGGTTGATATGTTGTGTATCCTTCTCGGGACAGAACCAACACGCGTCTTCCGCGACAGTTTCACCTATTTCAAGCGACACTCCTGTTGCAAGGGAGCTCACGTCGACCCAGACATCAAATTCACATCCATCAACGCACCATTTACCACATATGGGGTCGTCTTGACACACCCTGGTAATGACTTCCGTTATCATGTGTCTAAGGGGAGCATCATTTGTTTTGTCATCCCAGCCGGAAGTGACAGCAGTCACCCTACGTTTGATAAATGCAGTTGCAATGCAGATCCACCCACCTACAGGAAAATGTCCAACCAGCTTTCCACATAACAAGAACACACTGTGTCGTGTCATGTGTCTGGGATGTCTGGGAGCTCGCTTCCACATTTCCAGTAAAGCACGTTGTGCTCCCCCCAGACCTGCAAGCCAAGCACATTAGCACCATCCTCCAGTCGTTCTGGGTTCTTACACTCCAGCCCAAAGTCAGCAAGATGCTTTCTCACCTGTGCAGCGGGCACTAAGGCTTCGTTGATGTATATGTCATCAATGTAAGCTGATGTCGCTTGACGAATTGTCTCATCCTTGGATAACACAGCATCCACGATGGCTTTCATGATGGCCGGCACCACATTGAGTCCGAATCCCATTCGCGTTAAGCAGTATCTCCTCCAATTAAGGATCACCATCTGAAATGGCCACATTGACTGGTGCATGCATACCTGCAAGTAGGCCTTTCGAAGGTCAATTACAGAGACATTGGACCCTTTTCTTCTCCATTCTCTCAATTTGTGTGCACATACATCAGCATGAGCCGTGTATGTGTCTACATGCTCGTTCAGTTCTCTATGATCTAGTACAGGGCGCACCTTTCCTTTGTTCTTCTGTACCACAGCCATCAACGGGATGAGGCCTTTTGGAGGACCAAGCTCTTTCTCAGGATACGGAGTCAGCCATCCATTGTCCAGCCACACCTGCAATTCGCACTGGTTCGGGCACCGAATACTCTGACACTCGGTTCTGGAGCTTTTCTGGTGGGTTATTTTCCGACCATTTCCACAGTGCTGTCCATGTCTTCATCCTTTGGTCAAACTCTGCACTAAAGTCGGGCTCATTGATCTTCAAAGCAGCACAGATTGGCGGATCAGAAAACTTGACTTCCCCCGCCTCTGTGATGTGTATGCCGCCCAGCTCCTTAATAATGTCCATCGCAAGGAGCAGATCAAAACCTAATAACGCGCTGTCCACGACCAACACACTGACTGTGACGGGGTTACCATCGTTGATACTGAGTTTAATGTTTCCAACTCCCCGGCTTCTAAGAGCCTTTCCATCAGCCGTTAGTACGTCCATCTTTTGTCTGCTCCACCGTCGACAGATCGAACCGTTCGTGAGTGACCGAGAGCAGCCCGAAGTATGCGTTATTCCATTGATGCGCACCTTAATCACAGGGAGTGCCTCTTTCATGCTCGGTGCGGGGGAAGAGACCGGCGCCGACGTCGCGTCCCCCATTCCATTTCCTGGACACTTAGAGGCAATATGACCTAATTTATGACAATGGAAACATCGTAGATCGAGACGTGCATTTAACGCTGACCCGCTGCACATTTCTTCGCGTTGATAGCGGCAGTCCTTGGCAAAATGATTCGGCCCAGAGCACCAATAGCAGGTGACATCGCCATGGTGACAGATTGCTGGGGTCGGACCCTCCTTGACTTCAATTGTTTGAATGACTGGATGTTGCGCGGAGTATCTGCTTAACATGACTAGGCAATCCAGACACGAAGGCACATGTCATCCATTCTTCATGAAGCGGTGCGATCAAAACGGCGAGCTTCTTTAATTCTGCCAAATATACGTCTACTGTCTCGCGAGGTCGCAGATGCTACGTCTGGAATTGGTCATAGGCCAGGAACCGGTCAGTTCCAAATGCAGTTAGTAGAGCGCGCTTTATTTGCTCAGTGTCCCTTTTCTGTTCTTTGCTCAGCTGCCTATAAACAGCAAGGGCATCACCTTTCAAGCGCAGTGGAAGAATCCGTTCAATCTTCGTGATCTCGCATAATTCGCAAACCAGTTCCACATTTTCGATCTATTCAACCACGGACTATCCACTCGTATCACTACTGAATTCGGGGATGAGTTTTATGTCAAATGGTCTTTCCGTCATCTTGCTAGAGACAAAGTAAAATGCCGAAATAGCTTGTAGTAGTGAGAGAAAATAAAATAAAACTGTCGACTTAAAGCAGCAACAAACGTCTGCAACAGATTTCTTCAGTCTCTCGACCACAACACTTGTAGCCAAATCACAGTTCAAACGAGTTTGTCGTAACAGTCCAACAAGAAAAGTAGAAACGACAAAATTGGGTTTCACGTCCAACCTTCACTTCTCACTAGCAAAAACGCATGTTCCTCCCCTTAGCTCAGAAAATATTCTGCTTTTATCAGCGAAAAACAACGGCTTCTGTTCACCAAGAGATTTTTTCTGATTGGTCATGCCATTCAGAGGAGAGAAGAAAATTAGCATAGATTCTAGTCATTGAAGTAGATTTTTGCTAACTACTTTTTGGTAATTTTTCTTTGGCAGATTGCACACAAAACACAAACTTTTTTCCGAGGTAACTGATTATCTCTTTCACTACAAATAAGGATAAGAAATTCCTTTTTCTAGGCCTAATGCAAGACCCTACAGTTTTTATTTGTATTAATGAACTCACAAGCTGACTGAGAAACTGGGGAATTTCTCTATTAATAGTGACCCCAAAACAGAATTCAAGAATTTCCAGTTACCAGGTAAAACATGGTCCACATTCCAAACTTAGAGAATGAATAGTACCATGGTCAGGGTGGAAGAAGCCATCTTATAACAAGAAATAAATTCCCATTAAAATACCTTAGCTAAAACATCTGAGTTGTTTTTTTTTGTTTTTTTTTTCTAGTGACATTAAATGTGAAGCAACTTACCATAATATCGACGCTGATACAGGAGAGGCAATACCAGAAAGCATGTACAAATCACACCACTGACCTTATACCTATAGATAGCATGCAGAACAGTCTCTGATTGACTAATGCAAATCTCAATTCCATTATAAAAGTAAGACCTATCTTCTGATATATTTAAAGATTGTTTTTCCAAAAGTACATCATGGAGCGAATTATACAAGGGCGGGGGGGGGGGGTCCTGTCAACATATCAGGGTACCTGGCAGAATGGATCTGATGTTGCAATACCCAAGATTTGTAATGAAGCTAGGGTGACATCACTGATTTCATTTTACAAATGTATTCCAAGAATATTTGGCCTGGATTTTACAGTGACTACTGAGAATAGTTCAGTTGACAACCTGGGAATAGACTGGTTGACTATTGGAAAGGTAGTTGAAAGCTCAGAAAGATAGCATTTGGGGCTAGTAACCCCATGAGCATGCTCTACAAGTACCCAAAGCCAGCTTGTAAAATACCCAACATAGCTTAACCCCAGGGCATCCTGAGTGGTTTGCGCTTGTTGTGGGATTGAATCAATGTTAACGACCAGGATACAATGGATTATGAGTAAATGTGGAAATGTATGTAAAAATTCATGAGGCCTCAAAATACACCAAGGCTGGATGAAAGGAAGAAGCAGACACAACATACAGGTCACAGCCCTGATAAAATGAAGGAGGAGCGAGGCCAAGAGGCACCCCACAGAGTCCAGGATCTCCAAGCACCTGTTACTCATTCACCAGGTATGGTACCCTGGAAGAGGATTAAATGGCCCCCAGTTAACAACAAAGGGGAATGGCAGGTGTTCGATTTCAGAGATATTGCAAGTGGCTGCAAGAGGAGATTTAGACCGTTTAAAATTTATGACAACGATAATTGTAAGCATGGCAACAGAAAGGTTTGACTTCATTGAAACACAACACCATGAAAAGACTTACAATTTGAACAGGAGAGAGCACAAGATAAGAGAACTGAGGAGAGAAATCAGAACACTCAGGAAACAATTTAAATTGGCTAGTACTGTAGATAGGCTTCCTCTAACAGAGTTACAGAACATCCTGAGAAATAAGTTGAAGATCATATACAGAGCAGAGTGACACAGAAAGAGGAGGAAACAACCCAGTTTCATATCGAATCCTTTTGACTTTGCTAGGTTTCTCCTTGCAGATAAGTGGAATAGCAATTTAGAGACTTCAGAGGAGATTAACAGTTATCTCCAAAACCCAGCAAGAGATCAGAAACTGGGCACAAATGATTTGCTGATTACTTAGGAGCCCTCAAAGCAAGAATTTAATAAAGGGACTCTAACCTGGAAAGAACTTCAAGAGGTGATCAGAGCATCAAGATCTGTATTGTTTCTGGGACCTAGTGGCATCCCTTACATTGTATACAGGTGATGCACAGGAATACTCCAGTTTTTGTGGAAATTGTTAAGTCCAATCTGGAGAGGAGGTAGAATTGCTGCACAGTGGAGAAACAAAAGCCAACAGGATATGGATACCTGAAGGAGAATCATCAAAATAGATTGAACAATTTTGTATTATTTCTCTACTTAGCACTGAGTGCAAGAACTTCTTCAGAATCTTGGCCAAACATTTCTCTTACTACTGTGTCAATAATGGCTATATAGACACATCAGTCCAGAAGGGAGGCATTGCTAGAATGCCAGGCTGCTTGGAAGACACAGGAGTATTGACACAACTTCTGAGAGAAGCCAGAAAGAACAGTCTTATGGTTGGACCTCGCAAACACCTATGAGTTGATCCCACACAAGCTCATGGGTGAAGCTTTAGAATGGCACCACATTCCTACTATCATTGGCAACTTAATCATGGACTATTACAATTTTCAGGTGAGAGTAACTTCAAGAACTACTATGTCCACATGGCACAGACTTGAAAAAGGTATCATAACTGGCTGTACAATATCGGTAGCACTCTTAACCTTAGCTATGAATGTGCTTGTCAAGGCTGCAGAGAGGGAGTGCCAGAGACCTCAGTCAGTGTCAGGGGTCCAGTAGCCACCTATAAGAATATACATTACAGTTACAGTCACAACAAATTCAGTGGCAGGTGGCTTTTGAGGAGTCTTGAAAGGAACATGAACTGGGCAAGGATGAAATTCAAACCAGCTAAATCAAGGTCTCTTGTAATGTAAAAAAAAAAAAAAAAGAGAGGTCACCAATAAATACAGATTTACTGTCACAGGAATAAATATCCCAACTATCTCAGAGAAACCATTCAAGAATTTAGGCAAGACATTCGATAGTAGTCTGAGAGATACCACTCCTATCCGCCATACTACTGACGACCTAGACACAGCATTATTAAGAATTGATAAATCAGGCTTCCCAGGTCAATTTAAAGTGTGGGTATTCCAATACTCAGTATTACCCAGAGTACTATGGCTGCTTCAGCTATATGAAGTCCCACTCACTATGGTGGAAACTTTGAAGAGGGAAATAACAATGCACTTGAGAAGATGGCTTAGGTTACTGTGTTGAACAGTTCCATAGAAGCAAGTGAGCCGGAGTGGCTTGCATCTGGTGCAAAGGAAAATAAAGGTCTTACCTCAA
Organism: Acanthosepion esculentum; assembly: GCA_964036315.1. NCBI lineage: Eukaryota > Metazoa > Mollusca > Cephalopoda > Sepiida > Sepiidae > Acanthosepion > Acanthosepion esculentum. The sequence goes on from CAXIWW010000679.1 coordinate 26,509, forward strand.
CGTGCAGCATGTGACATCGGCAAGTTTGCTCCTTGAAAATGGCATTACTCTCCCATCTAGCCATTCCAGAAGTATGTGCGGTAACGAGGGTTTTTGTACAGTTTGGCATGCGTCATTCAATAGCAAGTCGTGTGCTGATTGGTTGAACTGGAGGAGGCTATTTGCCTGGGTAACTGAGAATAAAAGTGAAGAACGCTGGTTGACCTGATAAAAGAGGGCTGAAGCAGTGAGAACAGGAGATAAAGATGGGTTTACATTTTGAAATGTATGGAAAGCAAAAACAGTGGATTGAACCAGCAGTATCTTGAATTGTATGAGTGACGTCTGAATAATAGAGACTCATTTAAGCTACAGTTACCTAAAGGCTTAAGAAATGCAGTGCTGTGTGGTAACACAAATGAGCTAAAGCTACCACTTAGCAGCCTCAAAGAGGAGTTCCTAGTAAGCCGGACTAGGGAGGTCCATCAATTCAGAGAATCTAAAGACCTGAAAGTGAGAGGAATGAGCATAGAGACTTGGACAGGGAGAAAATGGAGCACCAGTAAAGTACTAGCTGTGGCAGAAGAGAAGGTAAGACAAAAAGTTATAATTGGAATCACAGCAAAAAGGAAAACAGGATTGGGCTACTTTCTCAGTATACAATATGATAAAGCTCAAGGTAAAGAAAGACACCAGTTATTACAAAACCAAGTCCAAGCAGGTGCTGAGGAAAGGTGTTGTGGTAGAATGGTTGGGTTTTATCAACAAGAATAGACAAAATGGGAAGGAATTGAACAGTGGGAGATAAATTGGTCAGATTACTGGCGTGCTGACTTTAGTAGAATACAGTTCCTAATAAAATCAGTCTACAACATTCTCTCAAGTCCAGCAAATCTAAATATATGGGGTATAAATGAAAGATCCCACCCAACTGTGTTCTATGTGGAAGGAGAGGTTCATTCCAACACATCTTAAGTAGCTGCTCCAAAGCTTTAAGGGATGGACAGTATTGTTGGCACCACAATCAGGTCTTTAGAGCCATAGTAAATGCAGTCATGACACCATCAGGTTATGCAAATTTAAAGCAGGGTGTAAAGAGCCATTAATACACTCTTTATTAAGGCCAGAGAAAATAAATCAAAAGCAGGAAAAAATACCCCAAATATGCTTTCAACAGCAGCTGATTGGCAACTGATCACAAACCTGCAAAAACAACTGAAATTCCCAAGTCACAAAGTGCAGACTACACTACACCCAGACCTATTAATATATTCCAACAGCACCAAGAAATTAATAATTTGGGAATTAATGACAGTATGGGAGGAGAACAACATGCTTGCTAATGAAAGAAAGTGTGAGAAATACCAGGTACTGGTCGAAAGGTGGCAGCAAAACGGTTGGAAAACCTACTTCAAAGTGGGGTGCAGGGGTCTTGTGGGACACTCATTAAGCAAGGCACTAGCGAAAATTGGAATTATAGGAGCAGCAAAGAAGAAAGTCCTGAAAGAAAGCTCAGGCACAGCCAAAGAAGGATCCTGGTTTGTTGTTTGGCTTGATTTGACGATTAAATTCGCCTGAATAAGCATTTACGATGAGTGAAACTGCACTAGTTTTATTTTTTTCAAAGATGTGGGGGAGAGAAAAGAAAAGTATGTACTTACTGGATTAACCCAATGTTGCAGGTATGATGACATTAAATAAGCAATAAATGCAGTCTAACGTCATCTGACACTATATTTTAAAATCATTGTTGATTGTATGTATAGTCAAGTATATGGGTTATGATTGGGTTCGGAATTATATTTGCTTTCTTGATACAAGGCACCATAAAGAGATTTAACTCCTGAATTCAACCTGATTCCATGTGATGCTGTTGTTTATTTTTATTATTTTTTTTTGTGTGCCTAAAGAATTATGCAGTGCACAATCTAGTGGGGTAGACCTAGATACTGGAGCCATGGGGATATTGTTTGGTTAGTGTTCTAAATTGCAGTAGTAGTAGAATAGACTTCCATTAGTTTGCTTTATTAATTAGTTCCACATCTGAAAATCCAATTTGTGATTTTGGTTTAAAACTACTTAGAGCATACCACGTCTAACTGAGATGATTTTTTTTTCTTGGTTGGCAGGAATGTTACTAAGTTTTATATAGGATGAATCAACTTAGACTTTTTGCTAGGATAGGTTTTTCAGTAATTACTATTAGAATTAACTGGTTCTCTTACACGGAGCCAATGGAAATTTACATTTAAGTTTTAAATAGGTTGTGACTGATTGATTCTCATCTAAATGAGTTTAGGTAGTTTTTTTTTTTGTTTTCTTGCCCTTTTGTTAAGCAAATTAGCTTGCATTGCTGGTGCCCTTGGAGCCAATGGGATGTTTTAGCTTTAAACACCATAGTTAAGCATTCACAGGCAAGAGGCCAAAGGACTTTTAAATAGTTAGGCCAATTGACTCTCCCCTCACCCTGAAAGGTATTTAGGGTCTTTATTTATTTATTTATTTATTTATTTTTTGTTTAGCAAGAAAGTTGGCATTAACTGGCTTACGAACACACAAAGCCAATGGATTTAATGTTAATCTAATTTAATATGATCCACCCCATCATGGAACATCAAAGCATTCATGAGTTTTTTCAAGTTCATTGAGACCAGCTACCAGGTTCTTAAGTGAATGCATGCATGTATGTAGGCTAAGGGGAATGTAATCTAATATGGCAATTAGTGTAGCATGGCGTTGTTTTTTTTTTTGTTTTTGTTTTTTGGTGACATTAAATGTGAAGCAACTTACCATAATATCGATGCTGGTGCAGGAGAGGCAATACTAGAAAGCATGCACAAATTATGCCACTGACTTTATACCTGTAAATAGCATGCAAAACAGTCTCACATTGGCTAATGCAAATCTCGATGCCATTATAAAAGTAAGACTTACTTCCTGATATATTTAAAGGTTGTTTTTTCAAAAGTACATCATGGAGCAAATTATGTCAACAGGTTGGGGTACCTGGCAGAATTGATCTGATGTTGCAATACCTGAAATTTGTAATGAAGCCAGGGTGACATCACTGATGACCTCCATCATTTCATTTTATAAATGTATTTCAAGAATATCAACTGTTGTTTTTAGTTTAAAACCTTTAGATTTTTTATTACTTCTTCCTAAACATTATGGAGTTGAGATATTCATTTTCATGTGCATAACTCAAATAAATAAATAAATTTTTCATTCATCCATTTACCAAACATTCAGAGTCTTTAATCTGGCTGATACCTGCCACTGGTCATACCTGCTGTTCATCCATGGTGACTGATCTTTACTCTCCCTAAGGATGTATAAGACCTCCCCTTTGACGTATGTGTTTATATATCTGGGGGGGGGGGTTGCTTTCCATGCATGCATATCCTAGGCACACCTTGGTTGATCTCATGTTCACTTGTCAGGTTCAGCTACTAACACCCTGTGAAACATGGATCTGCACTTGGTGGCTAGAAGGTCATCCCCCAGGATAATCCATCCATGCACCTGGCTTCTCTGATATCACACTGAGTGCAAAGTATATTCTGGCATTATCTGAGGTGAGTCACATACTACACAATTATTATGCTAGCATTACCCTGTAAGGTTTTAATGCAGCTGTATTTTTCCATTTTTGTGACGTTGGATTTAGGTTTGGCTTTCTTTAATGTTTGTCTTACATTTTGTTTTAAGTTTATCTGCCTGAGGTTTCTGAATCTTAATAGTCGTATCCTCAATTGGAGCTATTATATCTTGGTATGATGCTTATTTATTAGTGGTTTTAATGTTTACACTTTTGTTTTGCACTACCTCTTTGGATGTACTTAGCTGGTATTTGCTTTAAGGTTATAACCAAACAATGTCGCATTACATATTTTTGTTTTTACAACTTCTACCATTTTCATACATAGCCTATCTTTGCCTTTATGGTAGATTTCTTTTTTCATATTAGTTTTGTCCATGGCCAATATTATTCAAATCAGGAATTATTGTTTATGATTAGAGAATGTTTTATCCAACAACTCGAATTCTTTTACTGAACTAGACTTGTGTCACCTTTTTCTGTAATTATATCTTCTTCATATGTACCAATGTTTTAAATATTTAAGGCAACTGGAAAGGACGTAACATGTATAACAGAGGAAGAAACAGAAGTGAAACCAATGATGCCTAGAGAGTACACAACTGAAAAACAATTAAAACAACAATCAAGGAAATTAGTGTAAAGTAAATTATAATATATAGGGATTAAAAGGAAACATAACTTGAAAGTATTTTTTTATAAAATCAATTTATTCCAAATAAATTATACTGTAGTGTTAATATATAAATACATTTTTCATGTTAGTTTAAGATGACTTCAGAATGTTATTACATAAAAAGAAAATTAACAGATTAGCTAAATATTTAAAACACGAGATTAGGTATTATCAAACAACATTTGTGTCTAAGGAATGTAGAAGAAAAACTTTTCACTATCTTTTTTATTTCAAAGTTCCATGAGAAATTAAAAAAAGATATTTGTTTTCTACAAATTATCTGTGATATATGTTGTCAATATAACAAATTTAATTTATTCAAGTATTGAGTTTTTGAACTTCAAAATAAAACCGAATTATCTATGATATAATCAAACTGTGCAGTTTATTTTAAAGATGTTTAAGTGCATTAATATTAAGAAATCTTTCTTATCTGATTATATTATCTTTATACCTCTTCATCTCCCAAGTAATGTTCATATCTTTTAAAGTTCATGTTAGCCATGTAATAAGCAAAACCTGTAGGTAAACATAAATCAAACTGTTTTCACCTATATAAAGCTAGAATACAAGAATGACTTTATATTTATATTACTGCTTTTGAAACTTTATGAATATGTGTTTGCATACAACAGACACAACAGATCAAATGGGTTACTTTGGAAGCAACAGTTTAAAAAATACTTGAAGCTTGATATCATTCATGCTTTGGAAATGGATTAAAAAATATAGATGCTCATTAAAGCAAAAAATTTTTTCAGGTATTATGATATATTATAAATTAAATGCTAAACTCTCCAAGTAATATGAATCTCTTTTTTTTTTTAAATATTTTATAACATAACAGTATTTCAGTTAAATAATACTGATCATGGTAAAAAAAAACATGTTGGCATTATTTAAGTACCCATTAAATATGCAATGGCTAACTTTATTTAATGTCATGTCCATTCAGGACAGGCAATCATTGCTTTCCACAGATTCTCTATTTTTTTTTATTATCAGTGGATTGCCATGCTATTCTGAAAAAGATAATGGAGTGGTTTTCTATTGCTGAATTCCAGTCAGGTTCATTACATTCACTTACATGCAAATACCCTTGGGAAAGCTATGAATCCATCTCCTCTCTCCACCTAGGAGTTAATTAGCAGGACTTATTTCTGGAAAATTTATTATTCTCAAAAAATCCTTTGTGCAATATTCACTCAAAAAAATTATTCTTACGATCCAAAACATGTTTTGGCTTTAACTAACCCACAAATTGTTGATTAAGCCCTAAAAGAAACAACAAATCAGTCAACAAATATTCCTTGTTGCCTTCTTGGTTTTTGAACTCCGATTTGACCTCCTTCTAGACTGGCTGATAATAGATTCCCAAAAAGACTTGAGCTTGAGAACAATCTCAAACAATTACAGTTTGCTAACCACTGCCACCAAGTGGATATGGAAATCCTTACTTCTATGGTATCCTTCTGGAGGTTTCTCACAAAAGTTGACTTTCCCAGACACCATGGCTCAGGTCTCAGGGTTGGACATTGGGGATCTGGGGGTAGAAATGCAGGGCCGAGCAGTGTGGAAATGGATTGTTAATGGAGTTCATTCCAACCAGAGAGAGGTTGAAGGATGATGATGAGATTGGTTGACATCCAAGGTTTGAGTACAAAGTAAACCCTATTTAACCCATAACTAGGGGAGAGAAGAAATGGATTCATTCCTTTCCAATGCACCAGACTAATCCAGAATTTGAACTCTACTTGCTGATTCCATTTCCCACTCTGATAACCATGACTCTACCTGTGCATTCCCATATTACTTATGACTGGCATCTTTAAACAACTTACATGAAATACAGAACACAGCAGGCTATTGGCTTTCTACCAAAATCTGATGTCTATTTTATTTATTTAATTTTTGATGAAAGTAAAGTTTTATCCCTAAAGTTAGATAGATTTTGATTACTTGGTAAGCCATTAAACTCTTATTTAACTTTGTGACTGAATATTATAAAGCAAAAGTTAATTTCATTAAAAATTTAAAGATGATTCATAGCAAAAATATCTTGATATAGCTCATATACATTATCAACCAGTATTTGATAAAATCTCTGATTAATTTTGAAGTGATCAGTTTATTGTCTGTCAGTATTTAGTGCTATTTTTGTGCCTGTTAGTGCAAAGGTAATCTTGTGGTTCAATAAACTGATCTCAATGGTTACAACTAACTAGTGAGTTTGAGCATTACCAAAAGTAAGGTATGCTTAATAAGTAACCATTTAATCTGGAAATAAAAATTTAAGGTGATCAATAATGAAATTGAAGTTGTAATTAATATGAATTCTACATTTTGAAACAATTTTGTTAGTAAATAAATAGTAAGAATTTAGTTTCAAGTTGAGGCTTTAGTTTAAAATAAAATTGAAAAATCAGTCAAAACCATTATTAGTGAAGATTTGAAGCTAACAGTGGAAAATTATCTAAATATTGGACAGAAGTCAGCCAATTTCAATGTTTTGATTGGAACCATTTCAAATCTTTTAAGATTAACAGCTTAATAGAGAGCTAAAAAAAACGCTTAATAGAGAGATTACATTTGAATTGAATGAAAGACAAAAATATATGGAAGTCTGCATTAATCATATTCAGAAATATGAAGTAGACCCATTTTTGCATTTTATCACATCACTTGTAATAAAAAAAAATATGATTGTATGAAATTGGTGTGCTGATGTGAAGCCAAATGCTCAAGTGAAGTCAGATTATCATCTTGAAAGTTTCCTCCTTGCATTTTATGTTATTGTTTTGATTTCATTTCCTCTGATCTTTTCTTTTTGTAATAATGTAAGGTTTTCATAAAATTTAATTAGTTTATAAACCAAACAGCTCAAAACAATTTTCTAAAAAGTTCTTGTTTAATCCTCAATTACTTACTATATTCAATATTTTAATAACATACCCCAAAAATTAGAGAACTAATTTGTTTAAAATATAAAAATAAAAAGATAAATTGCTTAGCACTATTATTTTGGATGGCATTACTTATTTCATCTTCTTTACAGTTCAGTAAACTTGTATTCCTCTTTTTAATTGACTAGATAGTGATTTAAAGTCTGTGATGATTTGTAATATTTGTTATCAGAAACTACTGCCATACAAAACAGTAACCTTTTTGGAGTTGTAATCATAAAATATTAATTTGTTTAATTATATAAAAATACATAACTTTTACCTTTTTTGAAATATATGTTTTTTCTATTAAAAATATCTCTCGTAATGCCCAATACAAGAAAAATGAAGATTTATAGTTTGTAGATATCAATACATTATAATATAATCACTGTCAGTTCAGTTTTTATTAACATAATTTATTTAATAACACAAAATTCCCAGATTATTAAGTTTTTTTAAGCTTTGTGTGTGTGTGTGTGTGTGTGTGTGTGTGTGTGCTTATTTTTTTTTACAAGTATGATATAATTGGCATCAGCCAGCAATGGCTACCGCTTAAGCCTCCTTTCTTGCTTTCAACTGATACTGTAGTCTCTTTTAAAATAAGAAAAGCTTCCAGTCTGTTAGTCTCCCATAGTTACCATGACACTGACCAATTACACATTGCTGTTGGTTATTACAGATAAATCTGATATCTTTTTCTTCATATGCATAAATATATCCCATGTCCAACTAAGTTTAGATGAGGAGTTCCAACCACAACTATTGCTAAAAAAATATATGTTAGTGTGAACACAAAACCAAACACTTTCCACTAAATAGGTAAAATTTCTATAGTCACTATTCTTAGATTTCTTATTGTTATTGATTAGTATTCTCATTATTTATATAATTTAGTTTTCAATGACATAGTTTAATTGTGTTTTTTAATAATTACTTATCACTCATGGTATTATTTTCTAAATTCAGCAAATTAATCCTTTTGTAACATGTGTAAAATATATTTTTCTTTTACTACATTTGTTCAACATTAAAATACATTGTTAAATTCACAATAATATAAAAAAATTCAGAGATAAGGAATATTATGATTGATTTATTTAAACTATTGACCTCATCTTGGTTGCTATAGTTACAATGTTTTAGCTGTTGTATCCTCTAGCCTTCTTTAGGTGCCTGTCATATTTGGTAACTGAGCTCTTTATTCATTCCATGCAGATGGATTCTTCTCATACTGTTGTCTCATATTAACTAATATTATTTAATTGTTCTGCTATTTTGTTGTTTTGTTGTGGCTTCTGCTCATTCCACTGGGTTCACTTGCTTCACTTAGAAATTGAACTCACAACTACCACATAATCTTGTTGCCTTAAACTTAATGACTATTCTTTCCAAATCCAGATACACTCATGTGGTATTCAATGAAATAACAGAATAATTAATTTAAACAAGATAGCATGGATAGGAGCATGGAAACAGTCTATCCCTATAAAGATTTTACTCATAAACACAAAAATGCTTATTAAAAAAAATTAATTAGAAATGGTTTTGCCCAAATTCACTTAAAATCTGAAGCTCCTCAAAAGAGAATAAAAACTTTGTGGCACTAAGATATCTTTGAGACTGCAATTGATATATTTGCAGCAATAAGAATTTAATCTTTTAAAAGATAAATTTTCTAATGTATAATGTAACTGTGGTCTCACTAATATACAGAGATGATAAAGAAAAACTCTTTTTCTTTCTTTCCTCTTTTTCCTTTCGTGCCCATTCACTCACTGACACCCATTTGCAAAGAAAAAAAAAACTTGTCGCCCATCATTCTTTCCTGCTTTTGTGCAACCATCACTCACTCATAATGCATTGGCACTTCCCTATATGAGTGTTACTTCTACTTTTCTAGCATTTTGCTTCTAGTGTCAGTAAGTTTTCATTTCTTTTCTCTCATCTTTTTACCATATGCCCCCTTGATCTCAACAAGATCATCCTCATACCATGTAGTCACATACGCAATAAGGTGGTTGCACCTCTCTTCATTACCTATGTGCTGGATCATCTGTATCACTATCACCTTGCCTCGCTGTACTATCACCGTTACCCAGTGAATCATTTACTCATCTTACATCCAGGATGTGCTGAGGGATTTCATTTACAGAAACATTATTCTGTGACTGTACTCCATTCACCATTCACCACCCAAATTGCATAGTGCAGCAAGCACCAGGCAGCTTTATCCATACCTCCTCTCCAACTTGAACCAGGTCACCTTGCTGCTGCTTCATTTTTTGGGGATGCCTCTGCTCATACTGAAATATTGTGTGCTGCGGTACAGAATCCTCCTCCTGGCCTACTCAAGGGGAGATGATATACCAGTAGACCACCTCAATTGGTTATATTTGACCTCTTTCAGCTACTGCCTTCACAGTCCTGTGGTGCCTCTCTACAATGCCATTTCCACTGGGTCGTTATGTAATATGCTCACGCATTTCACCTATACAGTACTGCCTTGCCTGGCATGCCATTATCCATTAGGACCTCTTCCACAGGGCCTCTCTCTAGGAACCACTCATTTAGTATAGATGCAACCGCTGTCCCCGTTTCTCCCTTTAACTCCTACCATATGGCTATTCTGCAAAGCCCACAATCAACCATCAACAGATATGACCCATTTTGGTAATGTGTGACATCAATCGCTAGTCTTGCCCAATTGTTTGAGACTTGAACTTCACCGGCCTCATGCATACTTGGTGTGGGATCAATTGATTGGCATCATTGCACTACTCTATGCACAACTCCCTTAGATACAGTTGGGTCTACCTTCCTGGCCAAATATAGTGTCCTCTCAACACCCATGTGGTGCATCTCATGCAATTTTTTGACACCCCCATCTTCAACATTGCACATGGCATATTCTTTGGCTGCATCAATGGGCATTTTCATCCAATAATGTCACAGTGCTAGAGGCCGTAAAGGGCTTGAGTAGCATTGACTCAATCATCTCAGCATCTATCATATCAATCTCATTTATCTCCATATAGAGAGCCAATGCATCCTCCTCAAGGTGCAGTGGGATCAGACTCGCCAGGTCAGTGATATGTTGCAACCTAGCAACCAACTTTTGTGAGCCATGCCACTGCATCTCCCTGTCCATCAAAGGGTCTGATCATGTCATTGGCCACACACATTCTTCCCCTTTCTTCTTCCATGGTAAAATGCTGAAATAGCTTGTGGTCTCACTGATATACAGAGATGATAAAGAAAAACACTTTTTCTTTCCTCTTCTTCCTTTCCTTTCCTGTCTGTCCACTCGCCAACACCCGTTTGCAAAGAAAAAAAACTCGTTGCCCATCATTCTTTCCAGTTTTTATGCAACCACTACTCACCCATAATGCATTGGCACTTCCCTATACAAAAGTTACTTCCACTTTTCTATCTTTTAACTATATCCACACTATAAAAATGATATGCATTAAATGCATAAATGTTATATTTTCTCAAATAGTTTAAACATAGCATTAGTATTTTCCTTCAAAATTTGTAAGTAAAAATCAATTTTAAATTTTTCAGTCATATCATGGAAAAATAACTATTGTTTTGAACCCTTCCTTTCACACAAGATGATTTAAAATTTCTCTGATTTGCCTTTTGGATAATAAAGCACAAAACAATAAATTTACCAAAAGATTAAAAACAAAAACAAAAATATTATCCTCCATGAAATTAAATACTATACATTTCATACTACCTTACAATTTGTGTGGTGGAGACATATACAGTCAGGAAAATAATTAACTGACTGCATATATATTGTTTATTTAAAAATTAATGTATTCCTGATTGTTAGATCTGTTTGATTAGTCTCCCAAAATTATAAAAAATATTCTCATAAGAAATTGAAGGATTTGACTTGTGATATATAAATTTAATTATTTGGTTGATTATGTTAACATAAATATTTGTAAAACTTCTATAAACTGCTTTGCAAAACTATTTTGAACCATTCTAGAAGATTCCGAGAATGTCAGAGGAACAATGTTGACATCATGCCAAAAATAAAGAATCAATCAGTTGATCTTAAAGACAAGATTCAAGACTGTTTAGTAAGAAAAGCTTATGAAGTATTTGCTAAAGAATTTAACATTAATGTAATCACAATTGTCCCAATTCAAGTAAAAGTGTTACATAAACCTGTAATAAACATATTGAAAATAGGATCTCTTCATCAAATTTGTCCTTATACTAGTTTAAGGATCACCAGAAAGATAGTAAAATAGCCTCACTTTACTCAGACATAATTTGTTGAAGATTTAAAGATGACAGGAATGGTTGTCATTTACCAGTTAATCATGTACTCCAATGACATGAATTAAGTTACTGCAGAATTGTCAAAATTCTACTATTGATGGAAAACTGTCATGGCTCAGCTGAACTTTGCTGCAAAAAGTTTAACTAAGAACAATTAATATTTCACCAATATTTTTAGGTTAACTGAGACAGAAGTAGAATAATTTAGCCTCAATTTTGCTGGTAATGTTTGAAAAAAGCCAAATGATGTCTACAAGCTGAAGAACACAGTCTGAATAGTTAAACATGACAGCAACTTCATATAAGGATACAAGGTAGTTGTTTTTATCTAATAGTACAGTACACTTTCACATCATTGAGGGGAAGTTAAGAGGGCATAAAATATTGAGATTTTCGAACTAAAACTGAAAAATTGTTGGTTTTTCTTACATAATTGTCTCAAGCACATTGCTTGAGAAACTGAAAATTGACTGTAGAAGAAAAATTTTTATGTTTTTAAGTGACCCTGAATTTAATTTTTGTTGAAATTTTTGAAAATGTGATGCTCTCAATCTTGTACATCTAAAGAAAATGTCCCACTTGATGTCTGTATAAATCTGGTAACAAGCAACAAATCTATAAGCTGTCATAGTAAACAAAGGCTACATGATTAAATATTAATCTACTTTTATAAAAGAGTTAAATACTATTTTGCTATTCAATAAAAAATATTGAATTTACAATATAATTTTTTGAAATTTTGAAATTTTTGTTTATATTATTAGTAGTACCATTAAAAACTTGTATACACAATTTTAAATTGATCTGACAATTAGAAATACAGCTAATATATAAATAAACTACATTTATGAAGGAGGCTGAATACTTCAGTGTGTCACTCTCAAATTTTTTCAATTAAAGAGACATAACACTCTAATTTTCAGTAGCTCATGTTACATTAATTTTGGATTCCCAAGTTTTCATTACTGTGATTGTTTCCAGAGATTTGATTTTATTTTTTATGTGATTTTTTGCAGCCAATTTTTTTTGTATGATAACAATTGTAATTTGAAAATAACTTTGGGAATAATCAAAATTAATTGCAAAATCCAGTGAAAGTCACCATTGAAATAAAAATAATTGTTTGTACAGAAAGTAAGGATCTATGTATATCAGATTGTCTTTAAATTAAGTGCCAGCAGAAGAATTATTGTTAAACTTTTAAAAGCTAAACTTAAATATTAATGCAATACTTAAATGCAGTGATCAATTTTGAATTTTTCTGTAGTTTATTGTTGCCTATCACATACGACAGATGTATGCCTTGCAAAAAGAAATCTCCAGCAACAGAGGACCAGATTGCAATCAAAAGAGCCAAAGCTGCAGCAAGGAAAAGAAAGTCTCTTGCAAATGAAAACCTAGATCAAATGACAGCCAGGAGAGCTTCCAATGCTGAGAATATGCAAAGACTTAGGGACTCTCAAACTCCTCAAAGGCCCAATCAAGAGCCTTCCGCAGGAGCTAACTTAAATGCTGCCTGATGGAGTGGTTTTTAATCTAGTATGCAATAAATGTGAGGGTCAGAAAATCATTTAAAGAGTCAAAAATTTAATAAAATATCAACTTGTATAACTCACATAAAAACAAAACTACATTTGTGCACAAACATCTTATCAGAAGATGGTAATTCTGGAAGGAATAAAAAAGAACAATGGAACACTATTTTTTAAACAATGCAATGGAACAGAATCTTTCAACATGCATCATATAAAAGCATGAACCACCTATAATAATTAATGTTTCCTGTTTGAACTCTGCAGGGAAACATGTGATAAAGAAATATACTGTTGATCTCCATTTTGGTTTCTTTCTATTGAATGCTCTGCATAATATTCTGTTGCTTTTGATGTACTTTTTAATAGGCATACTTATGCCTCAATTCTACAATATGCATAGTTAATGCACCATTGAACTAATAATAATGGTTTTTATATAAGCTTTCTGTTTCAAATATCTCCAAAACAAATTGGCTTATTGTCTATTACAAGAATGAACAATATATAAGGTTACATATATTGAACATTATTATAAAAATTAGATAAAAAACCCTGAAGTTAACTTGAAATAAATATTTAATTTTAGCTTTTCACTGGAAATGATCTATACAAATTTGTTCCTCCTATACTAAAAACATGGCTTATAGTTACATCAGAGTATCTTTATACAGGTGGCTCAACCAACAAGTTAATTTTAACTCTTTATGCATATATTTTTATATTAAAATTAGAAGCTCTACTTATATATTAAGTAAGCAATCAAGCATTACATTTAATTGTTTATTCTTCAGTTTTAATTAACTAAAATTATTTAAGTTTTCATTGTATCAGCTCAACTTTTAAAGATGAATCTTAAAATTAATTTGGCAAGTAAAATAAGTACAATAAAATAATAATATTCATCTTTTTTAAGGTTAATTATTCATTTTACATAGAACATTACATTCTATGTAAAATGAATCTTGTTAATGCTGGTCACATTGATGATCTGAAGAGGTTTAATGCATTTCATTGTTCTTTAACTTCTTCTACAACCTCTTTCCTCCTGGAGGTTTATTTACTGTTCTTTTTAATGCGATCTAGGTTTCATCTCTTTTTCTTTTGTGTCTGATTCACTCCTGCAATCATCCACATGTTCATCTTCTATTGCATTAACCTGATCTGAAGAACTCATTCTTTCTTCTTTGTCAAGATCTTCTTACATCACAACATCTTCCTCTTCAATTCTGAGTTTTAATTAGTCAGAATGAGCCATTAGTCTTTTCCCTTTCTTTGATATAATGGCCATGTTATGTCCCCTTTGCATGATGAAATTAGCTCTCTCAGGACCTGCTACTTTCTCTTTCTTATACCACATCCTTTCATTTGTCGAGAAAGACATCGTTAATGGAGATCTTATTTGACTACCCATTAACACAGATGGGTTTCCCAATCTGTCTGCATGTGGAATCATCCTATAACTAAGCAGTAACCTTTCTAAGTAACTGTCTATAGTATCTCTACTTGGGGAAAATGCCTTCAATCCTATTTTTACTGTCTGTATCATTCTTTCTACAATTCCATTAGATTGTGGGTGATACGGTGGTGTTATGTAGGGGAAGCAGCCAATCTGCTTCAACAAATTACATGTGCATTGTCTGATACCAATGATTTAGGGACCCAATTCCTAGAAAATATCACTCTTACTTTATTGTAGTCATTTTTCTATCTTTTAACTTTAATGACATCAGGCCATTGAGAAAAGGCATCTACTAAAATTAGAAATAGTCCTATGCCATTAATGTGTTCATGTCTATATGAACATGAGACCATGGTTCTGTTTCTTTAAGCCATGAGAGTATTTTCCTTTCTTTATTTCTACACATTTTTGTGCATATCTTTCTATATTGCAATAATACCCTAACAACCATGCCTCCAATTTTAATCTCCTCTGTGTAGCTGTTATCCCACAATGCACATCATCATGTACACTTTTAAAAATAGCTCTTCTTACTGTTTCTGGTGGTACTATCACATCTACATTGAATATAATGCCACTTTCCACCATTAATTTATGCCTTATTTCATTATAAGGACTTTTAGCTTTGGAACAATTACTCCACATGTTTCTTTTTATTCTCTCAGCAATCTTGCATAATATTGGATCATGTAGAGTTTCTGATGCCAATCTTTGTATAGATAATATGTCAGTTTCAACGCAATGTAATATTTCTTCATCTGGGAATTCCATTTTTTCTTTTAGATTCTTATTAAATTGTAACCTTGACAGCACATTGACATGTTGTATTGTATTTCCTTTTACATACTCAATGTCAAAATTATATTCCATTAATTTTATTGCCCACCTTAGAATTCTGGAAAAAGTAACTTTTGGTAGCTCCTTTCTAGAGTTAAAAATAAACTCTAGAGGTTTATGGTCCAACTTTCACAGGAACTTATTGCCTAATAAAAATTGTCAAGCTCAATCTGTGCTCCAGACAATGTCACTTTTTCAATATTTGAATAATTTATTTCTGCTGCCGTCAATCTTCTTGAAACATACATTATTGGATGGCCTTCTTGTGATAAAATTGCTGACATAGCTTGCTCACATGCATTCATAGTTAACATAACCTCCTTTTTGGGATGAAAGATTTTTACAATAGGTTTTTCTGTGAGTATCTTTTTAAAATCCTCAAATGCTAAGTTTTTTCTTTTGAGTCCATTTGAACTTGCTATTCTTTTTATACTGTTCAGCAAATGGTTCTATTAAGTCAGTAAGGTAGGTATCTATTATAAAAAATAACTAATCCTAAAAAGGATTCTGATTCTTATTAGTAGGTATGGATACCTCTGAATTTTTTAAAATTAATTTTCGATCTGATGCAATACCATCTCTTGAAATTTGGAACCCTGAATATGATATTGTATCATAATCAAATTCACATTTGTCTGTGTTTTATTGTCATCCCAGCATTTTTTAACTTATTTAACACATATACTATTTTTTGTCTTAATTCGTCTTTAGAGGTGGCACTGAGGCAAATATGATCTTGTTAAATAATCATGTTACTACTTTTGTCAGTTAACACATTTTCCATTGCTCTCTGAAAAATTGTACTTGCCGTTTTCACTCCAAAAGGCATTCTCGTCCATCTTGATTGATTATTATCAGGGCGTTCTTTCTGGTAATTTCTTTGAATTTATCATCCATCTGTAGTTGATTATAGGCAGATTTTAAATCAAATTTTGCAAAAAACATTAATGCCTGATAATTTGGAATAGAAAACAAATCTGATCATATTTTATGCCTATTTTAAAATCACCACATATTAAGTCTCCATCTGACTTTTGCAAAACTACAATGAGAAAGACTCGTTTACTGCCACCTGGCGGAACATGCTTCAAAATTCCCTCTTCTACCATTTTCTTTAACTTAACAACCACTAAAAGTAGAAGGTGAATAGGTAATTTTGTTGTAACTTAGATAGGGTTACTGAATGAGGAATAACCAAAACAGAGGTTGGGAATGAAATGGTAATCTTTATAACATCAACAAAATACAATACTCACCAACAGCATGAAGTAGGTAAACCACTGCTAGTTAGACAGCATATTACCCCCACTTACAGTAGTGTCCAACATATTTATGAGGATTGGGACATACCCATTAGTGTTCATAGATACAGTATATAACACCACCCCTCTTTAGATTTACTCTACACAGAGTCAATATCTTTTCCTTTTCAGGTTTATTTTGATTCTCTCTGTATCCCCTCTTACTTTGTCTTTTTTTTATTTTTGTCTCGGGAGCTTTCCAAGGAATGGGTACATCAAATATGTCAAAAAGAACTTCCATAGGCTCAACATCCACTGGAGTATCATTCTCTTCATCTATATGCCTACTTTTTGTTTGATTCAAGTGCCTTTTGTGCACTATTTTCGGTCCTTTGACTAAATATATCATCCTATAGATTCTTTTGACAATAGTTCTAACTTCCCAATATCTTTTCCCATCTGATACATTCAGTAAAAACCTTTTCACCCACTTCGTAAAAATTTATTTCCAGTTTTTTGTACCATATGTTCAACTGTTTTCTTATTCGGTATCAGCTTATCAAAGACTAATCTTATTTTCCGTGCAAACATAATTTCTGCCAGAGTCATGGCTGAAGGCACATTTTTATTTTGGATATTTTTAGGGCCCTCTTAAAGGTATCCACAAAATACTCTGCTTGGCCATTGCTTCTAGGGTGGTAAGGGGCAATTGTTATGTGCTCTACCAAACATTTTACAAATGTGGGTAATTTACAGATGTGGGTAATGATAACTTTTGAGGGCATCATTTAAGCCTGTGGAGAAATCTGTGCAGACATTTATCTCTAAACTTTTTCTTTATATATACCATTGGTGAAGCCCAATTGTTATAGTCAACTTTAGATAAAACACCCATTTTTTTGAGTTTGTTTTAACGATGCAAAAGGTACATTCATTTTCTTTTTGAAAATTGGTTGTACATTTTCCTTTAGCTTGAATTTAGCTTTCATTTTATTGCACCTGTCTAACCCACAAGAAAATACCTCTGGGAATTTAATTTTCAGTTCTTTCTTTAAA
This sequence comes from Acanthosepion esculentum, assembly GCA_964036315.1. Lineage (NCBI taxonomy): Eukaryota > Metazoa > Mollusca > Cephalopoda > Sepiida > Sepiidae > Acanthosepion > Acanthosepion esculentum. The sequence continues at coordinate 44,140 of CAXIWW010000679.1, forward strand.
CTTTCTGCTTTGTTGGTAAAACCTTTAACTTTTTGACAGAATGAACTGATCAGATTGTTCCATAATTTAAACTGCTCCATCCAATCTGTTCCCAAAATTTTTAATTGGAAACAGTCTTAATTTCAATGTTTTCCTGTTCAACATCACATTTGTTATAAATTCCCCTTTGAATTTTATTTTCTGCCCTGTAACACTACAAGCAATTTTCTTGGTAACTTAACATTTGTTTTCTTATTTTTTCCTATGTATATACATTTATTATGCTTAAGTCAAATCCACTATCTAATTGTAATTTAATATTTTTGTTAAGGCTTTTTACCTGCACAAATTTCCTGAGATTCCAACTGGCAAATTTGTCCACATTAGTAACTTTAACATAATTATTCACTTGTTTTACTTTTACCTTTTTTTTTTTTTTTTTTTGCAACGAAAACATTCTTTATTTTTGTATGGCAGTCATTATAAAAATGTAGTTCTCCACATGCATAACAGGGGTTAGGAGTAATGTTTTTCTTCTTCTTCACTTTATTTTCTTCACGCACTTTTTTAATGTGCGACACACCACTTACTTCGATATCTTTTGGCATGTTGTCGAACATTTATAAACCTCTGACAATCTTTTGCTAGGTTTTGTAAAGTTAGATTGGGTTCGTTGTCATGTTTATTTAAAACTCTTCTCCTGATTTCAGCATCTTTTGTCGACACCAAACCTTGAACAAATATCAGACATTTAAAATTGTGAGGACTTAATTCTGCCAGTTAGAACTCCTCACACTGATCATTCACAATGCTAGCAAACGTGAATTCTTCATCTTCCATTTTTACTAAGTTCATGCATCTTTTATGGAATAACAATGTCTTTGGGCTGAACACTTCAGAAGGCAAAGTAACTGTTTCTTTAAAATAGTTTTTTCATGTAATTTACGAACTTTGTGTGTTTGACAACACCTAGTTTCCTTAGCACTAGTCTAACCTTTTTGTCATCTGAACAATTTGCACAGTCCATTTTGTAATGGTCCTTGTGCCTACGTAAATATGATGAAAATGTTACCTCTTCTTCTGGCATATAATTGAATTCAGCAATCACATTTATGATAACGTCCTGTGAAAAAACATCTGAATCTTCATTCTTGTTACTTGTTGACATTTTCTGTTGTTCTATTAACAATTCTTTGAATTTTTCAAGTCTTTGTTCGTAATGTCTTGTTTCAATATTTCCAGTAAAGCTTTTTTAAAATCCTCCATTATGTGGACTAACTTTTCATATTTTTTTTATACAACTGTTCCTCAAAAACACTTTAAATCTTCTTACTAATTAACTTTCAACGTAACACCTTTACACCAAGAAACCCTCTCAACAATACGTGATTTTTGTAAAGTGAAAAATACAATTTTTCAATTTTACCTACCTTTCATTACATTTCCAGTCCTTTGTAGTTGGAATAATATCCTATGTTTTTCCGAATGTTGTATTTTGAACAACTTGGTTAATATCCACATAATCCTTAGAAAATCCTTGTAGCCAAAAATGCTTTGTAGCTTTGGTAATTTCTTGATCTTCCTTTACCAATGTAGCCTTGTTGAATTTTTATGTGAGTTTTACTGATATCTTCATTTGTAGAATATCATATTCGTGAACATTTATGTGAGTTCTGTTCTGTCAAACTCTTTGTTCGCCAAACGTTGTATTGGTGAACATTTACTTGAGTTTGGCCAAATCCTCATTGCTAAAATGTTGTAACTTAGAAAGGGTTACTGAATGAGGAATAACCAAAATGGAGGTTGGAAACGGGAATCTTTATAACATCAACAAAATACGATACTTGCCTGTGGCATGAAGTAGGTAAATCACTGCTAGTGGTGAACTACTTAGACAGTTTATCACCCCCACTTACAACAGTGTCCAACGTATTTATGAGGATTGGGACATACCCATTAGTGTTCATAGGCATGGTATATAACAAATTTAGAGGATTCAAAATAGGAGGTTGGATACTATTTTCATTCAATTGTATACTTGCTTTTTACGCCTTTAATACTCCAATTTTTCTTTTTCTGATTTTACAGTAGTGATTAATTTTGACATATTCACCTTTAGAACATCTATTCCTAGAAGTCCATGAATATTTTTACATTCCAGTACTGTAATAGGAATAATTTCAAATCAGTCACAGGTTTCAAAATTTCCATTGAAGTAGCTCAAAGTTTTTATAAAAGATCCATTGTCTCAATTTCAGTTTACCCATTTGTTCCCAGAAATTTCTTGGGATTAGAGTGACCTCACTTCCTGTATCCATTTGCATTAGAAAAGTCATGCCATTTAATTCAATTTTCTCAAAAGAATTCTTTCCCTTAGGTTTTTGTATTGAAAAGACATCAATTCTTTCTTTTTCCACTTTTTCTATACTATTTTCTTTTTAACTTTGCATACAGACAGAACATTATTTTTCTTCTGCAGTTACTGCAAATGTTTCCAAAAGCAGAGTAATTTTTTCTGTCAATTTCATACATGTAATCACAATATTTGCATTTCTTTTTTATACTGTAAATTTCAAAATTGTCCTCAGTAGAATTATACTTTTTAATCAATTCCAATTCTTGTATAACTTCCACACATTCACTTAGAAACAAATTATTCAATTTTAATTGTTCTAATATCTTATAATTATGAGATATTAGTTATATCAGCCATACCTTCAATCAACTGAAATTGCATCAATTTGTCCTCTATAGTCAAATCTTGGGTTTCAAGTTTCTAAAATTTGCAGAATCTGCTAGCTTCTCTTAATCTGTGATGATATTGTATAATTGATTCATCTTGTTTCCGTTTAACAGGCAGAAATTTGGTTCATTCTGCTATGCCAAGTTTCTTTTTAGGTTGTAAGTTTGTTTTATCATTTCTGTAATTTCAATGAAAGGCAAATTCTCCAATTGTTTGAGGTATGCCATAACAGAAATTTTTATTATAGCTTCACAACCTGCCAAAGCTAGAAAGAGGTCAGTTATTTCATTTTCTCTCCCTTTTGCCTTGCTGTCATTCAATTTTTAGCCCTGGCTTGGGTTGCAAAACACCAGATCCAAGTCTTGACAAATTCTGGTTTGTTCAAGTGACTTAAACATCCTATCAGTAATGTCATATTGTTGTATCGTGTTGATTTATGACATGTGATCTGTAGTCAACTTACTCTCTGTCTGACTCTTTAGTCTATACCTTAAAGTAATGATCAAAAAGAGTCTAACTTGAAAACTTAAAATACTTAGTATTGCAGGCAGGATGCCAGATGTAATAATTGGCATTCTCCTTGTAATACTAAGTTAGTGATATTAAGGTATTTTATGCTTTAATAAGCTTTGCAATGTTTTCTCATTCTCCGTCTGAAATCTGACTTTTCTTTAGAATCTTGTTTTATAAAATATTTTTTCATCTATTGCCAATCTCTAGGATGATAGGTTATTGGGGGGAAAATTATATGATCACTAAAGCTGAGCAATCTTGAATATTGTTATTAGTTGACCACTTAAGAATTTCAGGATTTGTATTATGACCCTAACTCGCAATGTTTAGCTTTAAAATGTATTGGAAATAAGGGTTTAGCATAAATATTAGGTATAAGAATATGTGTTTCTTAATACTTATAGCACTTGTCTCTTGCAAATTTGCCAAGTGGTGTGTAAAATACTTGTCTAAGGGCACAAAACTTCAGTCAGTTTCTTCTTGCTTGTAATAAAGTTCCTTAATTCATTTCCTTCAACCAACAGAGTAATGTAAATCAAACAATCCAACATGTGTCTCCTGTTCGCTACCAGAGTCATACTCTTCTGTTGCCTTGTTAAGCACTTTTTATAGATTGAGTGACAGGTCAAATTTGCATAGCTGGAAAGAGAGTCTTATGAAAGTATCTGATTCCAAAATCTATCTTTTCTTAAATATATGACTCATAAAGCTGCCACTTTTTTTTTCTTTTTTTTTTTCTGAATATTTTACATGCAAGACACCTCCTGGACAAAAATGGATTCAGACGTAAGCGATTTTCTCTAATGTTAGAGTCCTCTCTGATCTTCTAATCACATATGTGGCAGGGAGATGAAGGTCACATTTACTTCTTCATGGATGAGGAGGTGTATTTCTATCAGCGTTGCACCTTTTCCAGTGTTCTCCTGGTTTCTCTCACTTCTGATATCGTCATCACCCTCTGGATTTGCAGGCGGACTTTTCAACCCTGTTCTGAAGAACAACATAGTTTCTGAGTTACTCTCAGATGACGTACTATTTCTGCTGTCTTCTGAAGCAGAAAATTCATACCATGGTTGCAGGTCTTTCACATGGCATGATGTTCTGTTAACCAATATTGTTTGGGGGTTAACTATTTCATCGACTTGTACTTACCGAATTTGCTGGCATATTGGTTGTGTGGGGCCTTAACCCAGACACTGCTCCCACTTGATAATGATTATTTATACTGTCAGAATGCAGTAATGCTGCATCAATTCCTTTCACACACTGTTCATATCAGTAAATTCCATTGATTGATGCAGTTCATAATGTAGAGTCATCTTTTAGGGTCACATTGTACCAATACACAACTTCCTGAATAGAGCACTGTGTTCTGGCTGCAATTCTTTTAATGGTGTGGTGACATCACTCTGCTATGCCATTACCCTCTGGAACATAGGTACATCAGTATTGCACCTACACTCCTCATTCATCTACAAAAGCCCAAAAATCTCGACCCCAAAAGGTTGGGACCTGACTGGTGTACTGCATTCACAGAATGCTGCCTGTAGCTGTTGTATGACAGTGCATCCTGGCATGCCAGCAGACACCAAATGTTGGACCACAATCTGTGAGTGTTAAGAAATGTATGCCATTGTAGTGTGTGATATCCATGATGACAGGATGTCCACTTTGATGGTGTATGGCCTGGATCTGCTCAGATATCAATTGGTCCATGAAAACAGTGCACATGAGCATCAATGTGTAGGTCCTTCATTTGATCATGTCAAGCCACCTTTTTTGGCACCTGAATTAGAGTAGAATTTTGCAGATGGGTTGATGCAATGAAGGTGACATCAACAATCAAACTGTACTCATCAATCAGCTGTTTTACAGTTGCCAGTTTTTGTCATACTAACATCTTGCAAATGGAAAAGACTTTACAGTGCATAATTATGGCAGGGATTTCTGAAACTCCCTTGTTTTCACTGTAGAATATCATGTTCTGCCCAGACTCAATACTAGAACCTCATCTTTCAGGTGCTTGGAGTCCTTAGTGGTCAACCTGAAGAATTCTGGTTTCTCCTTGACCTCATCCTTTCATTTACATATATATCGTCAATATATAATGAGGTAGCTCTCACTGTCATTTCCTCTTGAGATAACACAGACTTGATGATAGGTTTCATAATGAGAGATGCCACATTAAGACTGAATCCTACACATGCCAAGCAGTACCTTTTTCCTTTGAAACAGCCACAGAAACTCATGGATGTGTCTCTGGAGATATGCTCTCTCTAAATCAAGCAAGGCCACATTAATGCCTTGCTGACACTACTCTTGTAATTTGGCAACATATACATCTGCATCTACAGTGAAGACATCCACATGTTGGTTCAATTCTCAGTAATCCAAGTCTGGATGCACCTTGTCTTTGTTGGGCTGTGCAACAGCCACTAGAGGGATTAGGCCCTTGGTGGGGTCCTAGCCATTCCTGGGTGTATGGTATCAGCCTTCAGCAATCCATGTCTGCAACTCCTCTTCATATGCAGCTTTAATCTTGTTAAATACTGCATATTCTGTAACTGCTTTGGTACTTTATTCATGGCCCACTTCCACCTTGTAGTTCAGGCTTTCTCTTTGTGGTCAAAAGTAGCACAGAAGTCAGGTTCTTTAATAGAGATTGCTGCACATGATTCTTTCTTTCTGCTGAGCTGCATATCTCCCACTGGCATAATTACAGTGCCTCATCATGCTTGTATGGCATGATCCCAATCATCAGATTATAACCAAAATGTTTTTCTTGCACAACCAAAACACCAACTTCAGCACAGTTACCTTGCTCTGTGTAACAACTCCAGCTCCAAAGCATGCTAGGGAGACACTGCTGATTGTTACAATGTCTAATGTTGCCTCCTTTACAATTGACAGCAATGTGCACTAATTATTAACTGGGAACATCTAGTGTCAACAAGTGCTGAACACTGTACACTATCTGACTTCAGGTAACGGTACATTTACTGTCTTGCAGGGGACAAGGTTGGCAACAATACCTTGTTCCTAGATCCATTTCCTGAACAATTACATACCACATGACTCAGCTTTTTACAGCAATTGCATCTTGGCTGTCTCTGTGCTCCCTGACTCATGCTCCCCACACCACTTTGACACTCTCCTTGGACTACCACATTTGTAACATACAGGGTTATCACGATTGCCAATGAGAGAGGAATCACTTGGTGTATGTCTCTCTGGTTGGAATGCTGCTCTAGTGTCTATTCTTATTGTTGTTGCTACCACTGATTCCTTGATTGGTTGATAGTTCACCCATTTTGGATGTTGCTCTCAAAAGTCAACTGACATTACCTGGCAATCCTGTTACAAAGACCCACCCAAGCATCCAGTCAGTCATGCCCCCATACAGCACAGAAAGTTCCTATAAATCGGCCAGGTAGACATCAACCGTTTCACTCAGGGAGTAGTTGGCATCCAATAAACTGTTGATATGCCACAAAGAGATCTGTTCCAAAGGCTGTATGAAGAGCCCATTTTATTTTGGTAAAGTTGTTTTTTTTCTTACTCTTTAAGCTGCTGAAACACAGTGTAGGCACCCCCAACAACCTCAACAGAATGACTATTGCTGGCTCTTTCAATTTGTATAGTTGGCAGATGATCTCTGCCTTCTCTATTTATGCAGATAGGCCAGTGGAAGAACCATTGAACTCTGTTATCAACTTCAAGTCAGTCCATGAGTGTTAAGTGCTGAAATAGCTTGTAGTCAGTTTCTTTTTGCTTGTAATAAAGTTCCCTAATTTGTTTCCTTCAACCATAAGCAGCATAAGTCAAACAATCCAACAACATATGTCTCCTGTTTGCTACCATATTTGCACTCGTCTGTCACTCCATTAAGCACTTTTTATAGATTGAGTGACAGGTCAAATTTGCATAGGTGGAAAGAGTTGTCTCACGAAAGTATCCAACTCCAAAATTATATTTTTTTTAAATATACAACTCATAAAGCCACCATTTTCTTTTTGGGAATATTTTTTCTTTTGTTTTGGGACAACCAACACCCTATATAACCTGATCTCAAAAGGAAAGTAAAATTTCAGTATTTACGTGTTTTTAAAGTTATTTTTAGCCAACAGTTTTTTAAACTCACCACTCGATTCACTTGTAATATTTTTAACAAAGTCTTATGTACTTTCTCTATCTAACTTCCCAAATCTGGTCCTTATACTGGAGAAAATGTCCCAATATGATTTGTTCTACATACTTTTGATATTTTGCAAGTCATTATTTTAAACTATGATTTTATCAAAAGAAAAAGGTGAAGAAAAATATTCAGCACTGACTTTACACAGAATTTTTAATGTATATATAGAGGCAGAATGGTTACTTAATATTTTAAGTGATTTTTTTATGTACACTCAGATTCATGTTTTCTTTGGTAAAGTTTAACAAACATACCTGCAAAAAACAGTATGTAAAATGATGTTTTTTTTTCTCTTGGCACCACTATTAGTGTGTACTCTCATCAATTTTTATTGTTTTGAAAAGCTATTTTTAGAATTTTAATAAAACGTGAAACTGGATTTATACATTTTTTTTCTCAAGAATTGACAACAAAAATGAAAAACACTATATATTTGATTGTTTATTTACAAGATTAATTTTATATTTACGAGATTATAAAAACATGTGAACCAACTATGATGCAATATATATTATTTACTATATTATAAAGAAAAAACTATGAAATTAATTTTTTTATTCATAAATTTATAAAGATGTCTGTAAACTATAGAACAAGAAAATTTAAATGAGAAGTAACTATAATTATACATTTTGAAAAAAATGCATTTTCCAGGCATTTTTCATTTACTCTCACCACCTAAATTCACTAAAATAGGTTGATAACATCTGGATTCATATATGTATTTTATATACTTATTTATTTTTTAAATTTCATCAAAACTCAATGGCTATTCAGAGCTATGATTTAAATTCTTGTAATCTCCTTATCACAACAAATTAAAATAAATACAATAGGAATTAATTAGGTTGATAGCAACACATTCTAAAATAGAGAAATATTTTTTTCTATTTTTGACAAAATTAATTTATATTTAATATTTTCAACTCATTTAAAATATTGAGAAGAAAACTGAGAATATATGTATGTGCTTTATGATTTCAAAGTGAGCTTTATTTTATCTAAATGTTGTACCAAATCACAAGATATTTGGAGAAAGAATTATCAATGATATAACTTATGAATGGTTCACTAAGTTTCAGCATGGAAAATTTAAGACATTGGACAGGCTTCAATGTGGATAACCATTGAAGTTGGATTAGGATGAATTGCATCAAAAGCCAAGAGACAATACTGCAGTTTAATTACATTCACTTCACCATTCTGAATTATTTGATTACAATTGGCAAACTTGGAAATTGTGTGTCACGTTTACTGACAGACAACAACTGAAATCACCATTTGAATATGAGGTATGTCTTTGATTTTTCTTAAGTATATTCATGTATGGCTGGATATCATCACTAGTGAAAAATGTATCTGATGCCTTTATTAAAAAATGCTCATAATTGCAAAAGATTCACCTGAATAGTTTCTGAAATGACATTCATACCAAAGTAGGACTGTGAACCTTTCTGGAGGCTTGTTCAGAAGTCACAAAATAGTGGCTCAAGTATATATACCAAGATTACAGACTCCAAGAAAAAACGTTTTTCAATATAAAACCTTAACACTTGCATAAATGAGAAACTTTACAGACATCGATGTAAGCATACCACAGGACCCTAAAAAGAAACTTTTTCACCAATTTAAAAAGTTATTTAAAAAAAATACCCTTCAGTTGATCCCCTAAAAACACATGAAAATTATCTTATCCTCCAAGGAAGGCAAATTGGCTAGAGGTCAAAAGGCTCACTGACAGCTGAAACTACATGACAATTTCTCTTACATTCAACCATTACATTTCCTTTTCTCCTTTTTACAAGCAACATAAAAAAGTAAATTGTAAGTAATAATATTTCTAATTCACATGTACTTTCTCACTTGCAAAAACATGTCATTTCTATAAACATTTTCAATCACCAGATGGTATAAAAAGTACAATGTACATGCACACACTTAATCCACTGTTACATCATGTTTTTATTTGTATTTTCAAGTTGGTACTTGTTTAATTATAGAAATATAGATTATAATATATCATTTAAATGTATAAGAGTCTATCAGTAAATATTTAGCTGAATTTCAAAAACTGTTTCTATCATAAGTGAATAAATGTGTAGAATAAAAATTTTAGGTAATGTTTGATCAAATGTGAAAGTGAACCAGCATCAGAATAATTAGAATTTCTTATTCTAAATTTTCAGACGTATTAATTAACAGACAACATGCATCAAAAGGAATTTAAATGTTTATAAAATTATTAATATACATACATATATATATTCCCAAACTAGCTTACATATAGTGTAATATGAAAACATAACTTCTATTATCAATAGTTTACCATGACTTAGCAAAAAAGTGAATGCTTTCATTTGAACCAAATTGTTCCAATATTATATTACTTGTTCAATAGTTATATAACATAATCATCAAACCTAACAATGTAATTCTTTGGATATTTCGCATATCAAACTTATTGCTGGATGTAATTGATTCACTTGCTCTTCCTCCCTTTTTGTTTTATGTATTTTTGCATATATTTATGCATACTTTTAAAATATCCATTTTTAAAGTCCTAATAAAACTTTTTAGCTGAAGACATTCAATGTAAATGCAAAGTTAATAATGAATGTATTTGTTCTTTATCCTATCCAACTGTAACACTGAACCAAGTACAAACAATTGGCTATTTCACTTTCCAAACCTCCGAGCAATTAGCAATTAAAAACAAAAACAGTAAACCCATAATTACTGACTCATAGTAATTGTTACTACCTAAATTAAAGTTCTTAAACAAGTACAGAACAACAATTGTGTGTTCTTTTTCAAGAATGAGAAGAATTTACTGCTTTAACTCCTGTGAGAAATGAGTTCTTCTGACTGCTCATTGTAAAGTTCAGTGCCATTTCAATAGAAATATTTAATTTTCAACACCTTATAAGGTAAAGTTCAGCTTATATATTTATGTACTAATAACTGAACAGCTTGATTAAAGTTTTTCCCATATCACAATAAAATAATTAATAATTTTATGTTTCTTGCTAAATATTCATACTATATTTAGAAGTATTTAATTACAGTTTTACATATACCAATGGAAACTTTTTAAATATTTAAATTAAAATAGCAATATTAGCATACTTTTAAATAATTGTAATGTTATTGTTGTAGTTCAGCATTAATTTTCAATTAGTGCTACAAAAACATTTTCTTACTTAATCATTTTAATTAATTTGGGACATGCATTGCCTTAAACTTAAAAGATTGTAAGTTTATACTGATTTTTAAATAATTAAATCTAATGGAGCAACTGGATAATACTTATTTTTTTACAATTGAAAAAGTAAATTATTGGTTATTTTGATATTTAAAAATTAGTCAGTTGCCAGTGATTAAATTCATTTGTTACAAATACAAAATAAACAATTTCTATATGAAATGAGTTAGCATGAAGTAATTGTTTTAGACTAACATCATTATTTTATTCCCAAATTTTGCATTTATTTATACTTTGGTTCATACCTTCACTAATTTTCTGAAAACAGAGCATATCTAGATGAAAAAAGTCCTCAAACTTGATAAAAACAATGTTTTATCATCAAGATGTTTGTTATTATTAATAGGAAAGATCAAAGTATTTTTTGATTATTTTACTAAATTTTTTAATCCTTTCTAGCATGTTTGAAATTTTGGTTAAGAAGCTTGTTTGGTGGAGGGGACAAAGATTAGTATAGGAAACCTTTTGTGCTAAAAAAACACATTGATTTGGAAATTCTTGCAAAAATCAAATTGTTGGATTTTAGTGAAATTTTCAGGGCTTATTCACAGATTTGATTATTCAAATTATTTTTCAAAAATTTTTTTTTGAAAATCTTTATATATATATATATATATATATATATATATATATATATATATGTATATATAAATAAAAAGGAAAGAACAGTAAGATATAAAATCATTTCTGAAACATGGTTATCACTGTGTAGCGGTAAAACCATATTTTAAATCTATTAATTTATAATATATATATATATATATATTTACCCTGCCACTTAATTTTATGAAATTTTGAGAAATTAAATTTCAACTGCTTCATATTTATATTACTTAAAAGCAGGACTCCTTGGAGAATTTAAATCATCAGTTTTTTTTTGGGGGGGGGGGTTATAAAACTGAAACACCATTTATCAAATATCTGCTCTGAATCATAAAATAAAAAATGCAATAAACTAAGACATTATTTAATTAGAAAAGCTTTTAATTGCTTTTATAAATAAGATATAAGGACATTATTGTCTTAAGAAAAACATTTTTCTCAATGAATAATGAATTTTTACAAGAATTTTTTCATTTTTTTAAAAATTAGAATAATTTAACTTTTAATTCTTCTGAAATTCTGTATTAATTTCACTCTTTTAGATGATATTATTATTAAGTAAAAACTATTTACTAATCATAAATAGGAAAGTTTACAACTCATTAAATAACCAATATTTTTAAAAGAATTTTGAATTTCTTTTGTATGTGGATATGGTTATTTATACACAACATTATCAGAAAATAAAAGTGATAACTATAGTAAATTTAAAGCAAAAATTTATAAAATTCAATAAAACAGATTACAGAGAAATTTTTCCTAAATTGTTAAAATTACTGAGTGCTTAAAAATTATATATAAAAGGCACTCATGTCAATTATTTTTTATGGATAAAATCCCCATAGAACAACATTAGATAAACATCAATCTGTCAACAGCTTAAATAAACATCTACCAATGTGTTGAAAAAATACGTTTCTGTGATATTTTAAACTAAAAGTAAATATTTGTTTCCAATCAGATTAATTATACTTTAAATCTACTAATATTCCTCAAATAAAGTTTCAGAAAAGTATTTTTTTTTTGTAAGATATTTTAATAAAGAGAATTACATTGCAATAAACACTAACATCAAAATTTTTAGCAAAAAGAAACTAAAAAAAACATTCCAGTCAATTTTGCTTATTGGAAATATTAAATTTAATCTATTAACTTTAAATTAAAACTAAAATAAAAGCTTCCAAAAATATTTTTCATTTTTAAAAATTCATTTTAAACCTTAGGCATCGTGAATCTGTGGAGGTACCTATAACTTTGGCAATGAAATTTACCTGCATAAATCAAAACATTATTGTAACTAGTTAGGTTAATATGTATTTTCTAATAAATCTTAATAAAATTTGGCAAATAGGTTCATAAAAGATTTTAGATAACACAAATATGATGTGAATTTGTATATGATGCTATTCCATTCTAAATGAATAGCAAAATTAATGATTTTTTAGCTATTGTTTTTATTTAACAGCCACATTTTTATCATATTTTTAAAATATAGATTTTATAAATACAAAAACCTTTCCACACTACTTTAATATAAATTTTCTAATCATTTGATTACATTTGCTATTGCTAAATTTTAGGCATTTATATTATTATACATGTATTCAAAGGACATGCATAAGTGAACAAATGTATATGTATGCATTTATATGACACTACATCAGATTTTACAAGAAAATTGGTATTAGCCAATCAATATTGGTAATATTTTCAGGATATACTTATATGAATAATATAGTGATTTCCAACTTATAATATCTATTCTTATTTACACTATTTACATTGTTCGGACAGTTGTCCTCATCTATGTTACCATATTCATGATGTTTCGGCTGTTGTACGCTCTGGCCTTTTCAAATGACTGGAATTTTAAACTGCACCCTTTATTTCGTCCACCAGGGTAGATTGTTCTAGTTCCATGTGCCATAGCACTTCCAGATGTCTCAGTTATCTCCCTTTAACTCAACTCTCCAAGTTTTTGCAAGGTAAATAATTACAATACCTCATCTCGGAAATATAGACTGAAATATCTATTCTTATTAAAATTATTGATAACAACTTGTTTTGGTGATGTAATGTTTCATTATATAAACAAAGTTTATTTATAAGTAAATCCAAAAGATTTAGGCAAAAACATTTGATTATCACAGTATCTCATATACCTGAATAGCTGATTTTACATGTTAATATCAGTTCCTTCCTATTTTATAACCTTCATTAGTGTTTCAGATATTGGCTTTCTTAATTTTTCTACTCTTTCATCTTTATCATGTATAAACTTTTATTGTTTTTCAAAAATCTTCTTTGCTTGAATATTGTTTCCCATTCTCTTAAACATCTCTTTTAATGTTAAACCACAAGTTTCTTATTGGATTATCAGCTTTTGAGGCTGGGAGCCATTCCATTAATGTAATGTCTTTTAAACCATTATTGGCAAGGTGGGCAATAGTCAGATAGTACAATGTACCACCTTTAGTTTCATTGCTTTCATACCCAAAAGTCTGGGACAAGAAAGCCTGATTGAGCCCATCTCTCTTCTGGCTAGTTTTGAAATCAGGTGTCTTTCTCCTAGACTGCTTGCCACTCAAAGCTAGAAAACATAATCTGCCCTGCTATTTAACTGGGAAAAGAAACAGATTCATGAATTTTCCAAGAGCATTTGTGTAAAAGTGAATGCAACAGACTAAACCAGAATTTGAACTCAGCTTACTGATTCCACTTTCTGTGCCAATATCTGTTACACTACCTGCAAATCTTATACTGAATGTGTATAGGGAAACATTTCTTCAAAGATGGTGCCTCAAATCTTGACTAATGAGCAGAAACAACATTAGATTCATGTTTTTTCCGATTTTTTGAATAATGCAGAGATATTTAACAGGGTCATTATCAGTGATTAAATGTGGCATTTTCAATACAAGCCAGAAACAAAATGTCAGAGCATGCAGTGGAAAATAAAGAATTCATCTCAGCTAAAAAAAAAAAAAGAAAGAAGCATGCATGTCTCACTCGCATTTCAAGACTATGCTTATATTTTTTAAGCATAAGTGGACAGTTTATTACAAATTCTTAGCAAAAGGACAAAATATCAATCAACATGTTTATTTTGAAGTGTTGAAAGGGTTATGAGAATCTGCTCAAAGAAGAGAAAAAAAACCTCTTGCCTAATAAATGCATTCTTCATCATGATAATAATATGCTAGGAACTTCAAATTCCTAGCTAAGAAATCTATTACAAAAATGAGCCATCCACCTTATTCATTCAACTTAGTACTCAGTGATTTTTAGTTATTTCCAAAACTGATAAAAGCCTTGATAGGACAATGATATACTGATAATTCACTATTATAGATGTATTTCTCCAAGTACTTTCAGCCACATTGGCCATCTTCTAGGAGTAAAGATTTTTTCAGTAGAGGGAAAAGCTTGCTTTCTCCAGCATCTTATTTTGACAGTTTTAGCATTATATTTTGAATTTGAACATTTGTGTTTTATATATATGTGTTATTGGATTGGAAAAATATTTTTCAAACTTTTGAAAAATTTGCTTTCCTAAGGAATTGGAATTGTTAAGGATTTTAATAAGAACACAGTAAAAACAAGTTACAGTTTCATGCCTAATGTAACAGAAAGCTATTCAATGGAAGAGAGCAGGAAGAGCAAAGATGTAACTGCAGAGATCCAGAAAAGTGTCCTCTTGAAAGAAATTGCCAGGTTAGAAGTATGATATATCAGACAAGAGTGGGAAGTGAAGGTTGTAAAAATAAAACAGATATTAGACTGACAGAAAGACCATTTAAAAATAAATTTTATAATCATAAAATGTCAATGGAGACAGTCAAGTACAAGATTTGTACAGCACTTTCAAGGAGTTTTGGGAGTTAAAAGAAAAAATGAGGAAGTAGTATTCAATAGGAAATAATCAAGAAAACAGTGAGTTATAGAAAATTGATCAAAATATTTCAGATTATGCTTGGAGGAGAAATTAAAGATAATTATGTATAAAGACACCAAGAACTTGCTAAACAAGAGATCTGAAGTTATATCAAAATGTAAGCATGAAAGAAAGTTCCTACTCACACAATGGGAGCCAGGAATTGGAAATTAAAAGAAAGAATTTGGTGAATAATTAAATAAGAACAGGATATATAAATTTTTTCGTTTGGCAACATAAAGTGGAATGGGAGTGATATATTTAAATATAGAGTGGTGAAAGATTTAAGAATAAAACCAAACCAGCCTGATGATCTGAGGGATGAAACCATGGTAGCTTGGTAAGGTTTTTAAGATAATATTTATAAATATTGCTTTATATACTAGGTATTGAATACTTTCTAGAATCTGCTGGAATTGGTCGATTTCAAAGTAGACTTTATCCCACAGTTTATGTAAGAGGACTTAACATACAAAATTTTCCTTTTTATGAAAATTATTATTCAAACTCCTGAAGGACATTGATGAAAACAAACTGTGGTTTCAGCTTTCTCGGGAATCCTATACAGAATAATACCAGTATTAAACTTAATGTTTTTTCACCAAATATTCAAAATTGTTTGTCACATTTTTTCATGGGTTATGTTGCCTGGTATGATAAGTAAAACTTGTTAATCAGAAACTGAAGCACCTGTTTCTAAAATGGCTAATGAATCATTTCACCAAGTTTTCAAATATTTTGAAGTTAAAAATCAAACTTGATATGCCAAAAATAAATCTGATGACAATGTAAACTAAGGTTTGTCTCTATCTGATGATTACTATAAGAATTTTTTTTTTAAATAACTACAAATTTTGTGCATGTCTTATTGTTTTTAAAAGTTTGTATGAACCACCACATGAGCCATAGTTCTAACAAAACGTATAACTGTTGTGAATTCAGGGCACAAATGTTGAACTAATGTGAATCATTCTGGAGTGGCAAGTGCACTCACAGTATGTCCACAAGTAAACTAAGGCATTGTCTTCTGCTTGGTTGCAGAAGGACATTGCCATATACTTGTCGGCTATTTCTACCACCTGCTACAATACATATATGCTAATTGCAACCATTTTTCCTTGCTATTACTCCTCCCTGATCTCTTAATACCAACAGCTTAGGGGAAGTTTTTTCAGCTGGGTACTTTCCTAAAGCTTGATAGGTGTTCTACAACATGTGAAGCTGGTACTATACCTTCACTGATATTGATGTCATTGATGTATGCTAAGTTTGCTTTTTGATTACCTCTTCATGAGATAACATGACTCTTATTATAGATTTCATTACCTGTTATGTAACATTAAGTCCAAACTCTAGTCTGGTCAGGCAGTACCTCTTCTGCGGAACATAATTGTCTGGTATGGCCAGAATGATTTGTGGATGTGCACCAGTAAATTGGTTGCTTTGAGATCTAATAGAGAGATATTTGATCCTTGGTGACAACATTCACTCAGTTTGCTGGCACAGACATCCGCATCAACTGTAAATGCATTGACATGTTGATTCAGTTCCCTGTAGTTCATTATGGGATAAACTTGACTTATTCTGCTGTATCATGGCCATTTGCAGAAGTAGTCCTTTTGGACTGATTCCCTATGAATGTCTCTTGGATGCTCATCATATGGAATTAGCCAACCATTTTTGATCCACTGTTGAAGTTCTTCCTCATACTGACTCTTGACCTTTGCAGACATGGGTAGTCATTGTACAGTTTTACAGCTTGGTAGATGCATTACTTCCACACACTTCCATGATGCTACTCACTCATTTTATTGTTGATCAAATTCTGCATAAAAGTCAAATTCATCAATGTATAGTGCTGCACACATGAGCAATTTTTTCCTGAAGAACTGTATTTCACCCAATGTCAAAATGTACATCCCATCCAGTGCCTTAATTGTGTCAATGCTGACTAATATAACAAGCCTCAGTAATTTTTTCATGGTTATCAAAATCATCTATCCATCATGTACTCAGAGGTCAATAATTCCAACTCCATATGCATGTACTCCACCATCAATTGTTACTACATCTACACTTTTCCCTTTCCATATTGGACACAGCTTTCTTCTAACAATAGTGCAAGAGCAACCAGAGTCTGTTAGTGTGATGCACTTTTCTCCATATATGAAAGCTTCAAATGTGTGTCGTGTTGAATTATCACAAGACAACCAGCACCGTAATCTTGTCCTTAGCCCTTTTCTCGGGCAGTCCTATCACATGGCCTGGCTCCTGATACTGAAAGCAGTGCATGACATTTCTCTGAAGCCTTTGCTGTTGATCAAGGTAAAATTTTGCCATGTAGTTGTGCTCATTGCATGCATCACACCTTATTTTAGTGCTTTTTCCCATTCCATCCATATCATACACTGGTTGAACAGCCATTACCTTCAGTCCTGCCCCCAAATAGTTGTTTTTTAATATTGCTCTGGCTTGGGCTAGTATCTGGTTAATGTCATCCATCAGCAAAAATTGTGTACAATATGTCTTTATGCTAGAGAAATCACACCTTTTTTCTTAGCTCAGTTGCTAATACACAGCAAAGACACTGCCCACTAGATACATGGGAAATACACATATCTTTGTCACCCCACACAGACTGTATAGAAAATGCACCTTTTCGATCTATTCAACAATGGATTTATTGGGATCCATACTGTCAAACTCCAGTACAAGTTTAAGATCAAATTTATCTGCTATTGGGACAAATGCTGAAATAGCTTGTTTTTAAGTTTTCAGGAAGCCTTGAATCATCACGATTGAATCTAGAGTCACAACAAAACACAAGAGTGTTGTGAGTTTAGAAAATTGAACATCGAACTAATGCAAATTGAACTTGCCACTGAAGAAAGTCTACAAGTGAACTAATGTGAATCATTCTGTGAATTGTCTTGTGCTTGGCTTAAGTAAAGCAAAGTCATTTGCATGGGTGGCAAAGGGACACTGCTGAATACTTGTTCACTATTTCTGCTGCCCATTGCAATACACACATGTTAATCACAGCTGTTTTTCCTTACTATACTGACAATTAGCACTAGACAATTTTTTTAAATGTAGGTTCATTTAATAGTATATATGCCAGTTCTAAAAGAGAACAGATAACAATATATAGTTGTAAGAAAAGTGTACATTGTAGATTTTTGTTGTATAGGGATAAAGTGTCATTGCCAACACTGTAGTTTGAACACAAATCACCAATGTGTAAACACAGATGGTTCCATTATTAAATAAGTAGATCATGTAATCATAAAGGAAACATATAAATGGGAATTAGCGTGACATCTAAGTGATCGCAATTCTCTATACTATCCACTATACTATTTCTCTAAACTGATCATTATACAAATTACTATTTGGCAATTACTATTTGAACAAGTATTATTAGTGCAAGTATTATTGAAGACGTTACTACTACCAGTATCTGTGTTTACAAAGTCTCACCTACAATGAGCATTTCAGAAGTGTGATAACGAGCATTCGTTGACCTAATGGAAGTTATATTGTGAGTGTCTAACATCACAAAAATTTTGGAATAGAAAAATAACCTATTTTTAAAAATTATAGTTGTGTTTGGGTTTCTGCTACAACAGATTGCACATCTGACTACAAACCTAAAGATATCATATTTTGATACAGACAACCTCAAATAGACGTTTTTTATTAAATTTTTGCTTCATAAAGAATATATCGTGATATTTGAAGATGGCTCAATAAAGTTATAGCCTGATACAGTTAGCAGCAGAATTTTAATCTGAAACTTTCACTGTATAATGTTTAATCTTTGTAGTTAATGGATAAGTGGAAGGGAATTATATTGAAAAATAAATATTGTGCAAAATTTTTTTTTTTCATCATTATGCTACAAACTTATGAGTACTTATGCATGTATATGCAAGTTTAGGGCAAAGCAGTGAGGAAAATTCGGGCAAAGTAAGAAAAAAACATAGATAAAAATATTTTTTTATTTTGTAAGTTAACAATGACAATTGTTAGTTAATTTTTATCAAAAATCTTGATAAACATTAAACAACTTTTTAAAATTTGTTCCCATTAATTTTTCTAAGACTATAGGCATTAACCTAATGCTCTTATTTCTGAGTTAACTGTCAAGTTTGTTAGGATGTGGAAATCAGGAGTTGGTAACAAATATACTATCTTCAAATTAAAACATCTACAATCACAGTTACAAAAAAAGGCCATGAAACAATATCCAGTTAGATACTTATTTAATTGATAGGTTTGCACCGGTATGTGGCAGCATGCTGTCACAAGTCTACATGCCTTTCAGGAGACCAGCTATTATTTCCCTATTTTGTTTTTTTTTAACAACAATAGCCATTTTTTTATCTAATGTTTTTGTGAGAATACATTATTTCGCCTTTATTGACAAATTAATTTGAATTAGAAATAATAAAACAATTGAACAGAGTTAACATTTAAAACATGTTAGATAAATTATAAAATGAAAATAGTACAAATTTATTTCTAAAAAAAAAAAAAAAAATCACTGTTATCTTTTTTTTCTATTTTATGATCTAAAATTTTATTAAAAAACAATTGAACAGAAAGTTGACACTTTTGTAAACATAGATGAGTGCAAACAGAAGTACTGCAAGCAGTTGATCTTTTTAGTAAAAAATAGATTGGTATTTTAATACAAACTAAAATATTGGTTATCATCAGCAATTCAACATATTAAATTATCTGATCCCTGATATATGATAGCATGATTGCCATTTACCAAAGCTGACTTAGTGATTAAATGAGAACTCCCAGATAATGATTCTTCACTTCATAAGACATCAGATATTTCATGACTTATATGCACTGATATCCAGAGCACTTTTTTTTTGATAGAACATAGATTTAACAAACTTGCAGTTGAAACTTGTAGTGTTAAGGAGTGCTTTTATGATTATGCAAACCTCAACACTACCATTAAAGTAATAAAGTTGGCCTTTAGGTACTTATGCTACATAAGTTTGACTGTAGCTGGTATCTTTGTGGCTGCCTCAATTCAGGAGTTTTTACAAGTTGTTACAACATGTAAAGAGATGAAGAGCAATGAATTGAAATGAACATGCATTTGGTGGGTCATAAAGATAAATGTTTTATACATAGCAAAATATTGAATTGAAAACACATTAAATATTCTCCAATATAGTATGTTCAGAAAATAAATATTTAACATAAGATTTAGGAGAATCACTTTTACAGAATATTATAAAAGCTAAAAATATTTTTTTTTATTTTCTATTTCCAAAATATAGCAAAATGTCTTTTGAAAACAATGTTCACAGTTCCATGGAAAGCCTTTAGTGAAAGAACCTTTGGTGTAACAACAAAAAGTTCTAGAAAGATTGTTGTAATGTGCATGCAATTTCATTTGGACAGAGAATAATAATACAAAGTTTTCTTTGTGGTTTCAGAATCATTTTCTTAATTATTATTGCTGTTGCAGCAAACAGTTTGTATATCAGCATGTGAACTGTCAAGTAGTTTGTATATACACACACAAACACACACAGTGAGAGATAGAGATAGTCACTTTAATAAAAGAAGCTGCTATAAATTTTCAGCTCTGACTGAAGGAGTGAAACATAACACTCTTTTCTAATCCAATAGTAATCTTTGAGATTTCTTTTGAACTGAAGAATGACTATAATTTTATGTCATCTTGTAATTACAGTGCTATACATCTTACCTATATTCCTGGTCAAGATATATGCATCTATTAGAACTAAAACATCAAAGGATTGTATTTTACTTTTTTCTACACTGACCACTTCAATAGAATATCATTTATTTTATCATTGTTGCTAATTTCTAAAAGAAGATTCAAGATACATAAAGAAGCTGTCATATTTTTATATTGAATTCACCACATGCAAGCTAGTAAAGTTGCTAATATACAAGGGGTTATTGGGTGTGAAAGAATGAGAAAACATAAACATCATTAAGGAACGAGAACAATAGATGAGTAATCAGGAAAACAGTAGATAACGATTGACATTGCATTAAAATTTTTGGAGATCAAAGTTAGCTGGAAAGCATAGAGCTGGAGGAGTGTTCCACAAGCAAAAAATGCAAGAAAAGAAACTGTTAGCATAGAACTTATGGTTACATCTAGCCAATCTATTCAATATAGTCCTTCCACTTATTGTCAGCCAAGAATGTGAGCCTGATATCATTTATTTTATCAATTAAGAATAGAAAAAATATAGCTATATATTTTCTTTCTTCTCTCCTTAAGCAATATTGTTTACTTAAAGACTATTCCTTAATACAGTTGATTTGACTGAAATATTTTGATGGATTTGATCACACCTACAATGTTTTAGACAGGTCTTCAATCTACTTTATTTCATATGTAAGTAAAGTTGTGAGATTGTTTACATTTTTGATTTAAAAGTGTTAGTTTCAGTCTCCACAAGTTTTTCACTCTCAGTTCTTTGTATGTTGTATTGTACACGTTCAAGAGATCATTTGTACAGCAAATCTCATAGAAAAACTATACAAATGTTCTCTCTTCACTCAATTTGAGGTGTTATTTTCTCCTGATAAAACAGAATTCTTTGCTCCTAAATTCTCTTCAGATTTTACTTTTGACTCATCTGGAGTATCTTTACCTGACTTTCTAATTAGAACTGAGTTTCTACTGAGTGATATGCATATAACTCTGTTTGTGGTTTCTGCAATCATATCTAAACTGTATCTCCACAAAGCATGTGGACTTGGTGTTATTCCTGCAATAGTCCTTAAGAAATGTGCTCCTGTTCTCTCTAAACTGGACAATAAATACCTTGTTACTTCTTGCTTTCCTTCTTTTTGGAAATCCTCTTCTGCTGTTCCTGATTTTAAGAACTCTGGTGAACTGTCTGATCCTTCTCTCACCTTATTAGTGTTCTTCCTTTTTTTGGTCCTAGAGGATCTAATCAACTCTGGATTGGTTAAGCATCTTACCTTGCAGGGTCGTCTTTCAGATAAGTAAAATAGTTTTCACTTCTCTAAGTCAACTGCTGACATGTTAGCAATTATTGCTGAAATAGTCTATCAAGCTTTATATAAGAATGTTGAGGTCTGGGCTGTTGTTTTGGATGTCTTAAATGCATTTGACAGGGTTTGGCATGTTAGCCTTCTTCAAAAGAAAGGTTATGGTATTTCAGGATGAAATTTTGATTTGATTCAATCTTTATCAAATCACAAAATGAAAGTTGTCTTGAATGGCCACTCTTCTAGCTTTTTTTTTTCATTAATGCAGATGTCCCTCAGGGCTCTATCCTCTCACCTACATTATTCCTAATTTTCATCAACAACCTTCCAGATATCATCAGTTCTTGACTCTGTATCTAGATGGCACAACTTGTAGAGAAAAAATGGTGAGGGGGGGGTCAAAAAGTGCAGTATGGTGCTTGCCGACAGGCCAGCTATTTTATTTTCTTCTTTGGTCGCCTCAAGGAAATGGATTGTGTGGCTCCCTTTCTCAGCCGTTACACTGGGCAGTTGTGAAACAGACACCAACTCAGCCGTGCCTACTTCGACTTCCTTTTTGTCCATCTGTCAATCCGTACATCCAGCTCTATTGCACGCAGTCCACCGAATGACTTCGGTTCTGTCGTGCTGCTGGCACCCCACATTTTATGCTATTCCAATACGGCCAAAACTTGCATGTATGCAAATATCATCTCATTTTGGATGAGATAGGCACACATAAATTGTGTCTTCAATAGTGGCCATATTTATTTTTGTCATCACTTTGCAGGCAAGGCACGTTCGCGCTTGTTTTGAATTCTGAGGTAAGTCTTGTCTTTCCTCACACAACTATTTAATGTTAAGTCTGATTGGTTCAATAAGGTCAAACTGGCAGCTGATTTTAAAAATGAACTTACAATCAGTTGTTAACTGGGGCAAGAACTGGCTTGTTATTTTAAAGCTTCCAAAATTAAGCTGTTCTCTCTTAATCATCTTAGGGAACCTTTTTTGCCTTTCTTTGCATGGCTGATACTAACTTATTGTGCCTTCTTGGGCTAATGTTTTCCATTGACAGGAAGTGGAAAGATTATATTGAATCAATTGCTAAGTGTGCTGCTAGGAAAGTTGGTTCACTGTGTCATGCTATACAATTTTTCTTATCAAAATCTGTCTTCTGCATTTATAAGTCTACCATTTGTCCATACATTGTATATATTGCTTCCACATATGGCCTGGTACTTCTGCAATATATTTACAGATTCTTGATAAATTCCAAAGACGAATCTATGATGTTATGGGTCATGATCTGGTATCTTGGTTTTCAATCACTTTCTCACCACTCTAATGTAGCTTTCTTGTACCTTTTCTATAAATATTTTCATGGTAATTGTTCTGATGAACTATTCCCCTTTGGTACATAAACTTTATGAATTTAAGCACAGCACTAGATTGACAGCTAGGTCTCCTCATTTTACAGTTGAAATGGCTAGATGTAACCGTAAGTTCTATGCTAACAGTGGAACTTTTTAAAAATTTCTTACTTTGATCTTCAAAAGCATTTAGACTCTTATTACAACCTCTTAGGACTGTTCATGCCAAGCAAATGGTGACTTTTACACCTGTGTTTGAAATTTAAAAACTGACAATTTATCTCTAAATCCTTCAGATAAAGCAAAAGAAGAGATTGATAATGATAATCCTGATATTGCAGGAAAAAACCTCCAGTGTCTGCAGAACCTAATAATTAAGTCAAGTGATGCAAAATGACAATGTGAACCCTAAATTTCCACTGACTTTTCAAGTGAGTTTCTCTGAAACTGGAGCAAATCAACTAATTTTGACATGATATAAACAAACAAAAAAAATGGTAGGAATTTACTTTGAGAGATTTCAAGAATGAATGGATTAAGCCATATACTTGGCTTACCCATGACATTGTGTAATGGGATTAGTTTAGCTAATATGTAATTAACATAAAGAGAGCTATAACTATAGCTCATGGGTGACTTCTGAATCAGTGTACATAGAATATTTATGGCTACTAAGTTTGATCATCATAACAAAATGGTGTTACCTGACGGAGCTCTACTGAACACAGAAGAACCTGAAAATGTAAAGATTTGGATAAAATGCTTTGAGGCCCATATCAGAATAAAGAAATTACAAGGTATTACAAAGTGTAGCTAGTTTGAATAAATCTGTAGATGAACAAGAAAGCAGAGCAGAGGAATCAATGAATGATCAAAGTTATTTGGAAGACTCATAGTTCGAAACATGGGACACTGAGAATAAAAGAACTAGATCAAGGTCCTCCATAATGAGAAATACTTGTGAAATCAGTGGGAGAATGTAGAAGAAGCCATAGATCCATGCAAGGCATGAAACCCAAAAGACTCAGGGAGATGCAATGGGATTGGTTTAGCTAATAGGTGATTAGCATAAAAAGAGCTATAACTATAGCTCACGGGCGACTTTGAGTCAGTGTACGTAGAATATTTATGGCTACTAAGTTTGATTATCATAACACATTGACAGATGTGCTTGTCATCAGAAAGCTATGATGAAGTGGTAGATTATCAAGAAAATGTAAAATATCTGTGTTGTCAACTAAACACTGTATGCAAATCTAGAAAATTATTACCAAAACTTTTAATTTCTCAACAAAACATAGCAAAATAAGGTCATGAAAGGACCTCAGTAACTTAGGCGAAGTTTCCAATATTAACCAAGATAAGTTTTTTTGGAACTTCTACAACTTCTTTAGTTCAAAGATATTACTTGGCGAGGAGAAAAATTGGAAAATCAGTTAGAGGCACATATGCAATGGACCTCACTTATTTTCCAAAATAAAATTCTTGATATTATTGCTGAAGTTGTTTTAGACAGCATAGGAGACAATGTGAAAGAGTGCTCAGTAAATTCTATCATTGTTAATGAAATGTCAGTATGATGAGTAAGTCTCAACATGTCTCACAGGCCATTCTCAAATGACATTGGAAACATTATGTTTGATGGAGAGAAAAAAATCTCACAGACACTTAAATCTTATTGTTACAAGATGACCATGTAGATATAAAAAATAAAAGCTGTGGTAGAGAAATTACCTCATATCATAAAGGCATTGCTTGATTTGATAAATTATGAAAATCCCCTAAAGCACACAGATGGCAATACATTATTGAATACAATATTCAATTTCAACTTCATAATTGGATTGGTTGTGCTGAAAATAATACTGTCAAATACAGATTTGACAAATACATCTAGAGAAATAATGTAGATGTCATAATAATTAGAAGAATATGAAAACTCATGAATACGAAGCAAATATTTTATCAACCAAAATAAATCATCATAAATTTTAAAAATGCATATGCATATTAGAAAAAGTTTGTGTCTGATATTCATTGTTTTTAATTTTCTAATTGGGCATAAAATTTTGCAGTGATCTAATATAAATGAATAAGCAGTTGTAACAAAAGTATATTCAAAATATACATTACATACATTTTGACAAAGTTGGCTTAGTATAATGAATCTTTAAATATTTTCTAAGTATTATTTAATTATATTTTTAATTGATATAGATATTTCATAAAATTATTTAACATTCAGAAGTTTTTGTAAATCTCATTGTATTTATTTGATGTAAAAGAGTATTAGGTTAAAACACTGAGCACTTAATTTCATTATATGAAATTAAGGAATTTATCAGTAATCATTATGCAGGATTTTTTTTGCTAACATTATACAATAACAGAATTATTTTCCATTGAATATTTACAGCTCGTTAATATAACTCAATACATCTTTTGAGAAATTCAAACCATTTTGAATAATAATATGATGGTGACAAAGATTTGTAATTTATGTTCATTTGGATAACATACTATATATCAGGGAAACATTTCTAGCTTTCACCAACTACTGTCTGTAGACAGATCCAAGAAAATATCTATTTATGGTGATGTTGACTTTTGCAGAATAGTCACTCAGCTGTATTATTTTCAAATCTACAAGATTTAATTCCATCAGTGCTGGTAGAACATGCACAACATTTCTTGGAAAAGTTAAATGTTTTCACTTTTTTTTAATATTGTCAAGTCTCTGTTATACATCTAGTTCATAGTTGATTGAGTTTTCCTGAGATCAAAACAAGTTATCACTTGATGACTTTGCTCAACCTAATTTGTTTCTGATCTGTTATCAAAACACGCTTCTACTTGGAGTGAAGAAATCTTTATCATGTATATTTTTGTCAAAACATTCTTAATGCTTTAATTGGAAATCACTTCACTGACAATAATATGAATCATTTACTTGTTAATTATTCATCTCTATGTCATCTACATAGTCAACATTTTTCTGCCTTGTTGAAAGTATACATGACTTACTCATCTTCACAACTTCCTCTATCCACCTAATATTGTTATTATAATTTGACAGTATATCCTTAGTCAGGAGTTGGTCTTTTCATCTGCAGATAATTTAACAGAACAGCTGATGTGATCCATTTTGTTCTGTTGAACTATTAACTTAATTTATTGATAAATAAATATAGTTTATACTATATTGAAGTCAAACATAGTTGATAGTCTTTTGAAGAATTAAACTTTATTAAATTTCCAAATATTTGTTGAATACTATACCAGCATTTGAATAATACCTTTCCTTACAGTACACACTCACATATAAATATGTTCTTAAATTTCAGTATTTAACTCCTAGCATGTTTGTGCTCAGTAAGTTTTGATGTTGCTGAAAATGAAACCAAAATGTTAGCTGTTTAAAAACAAAATTAACCTTTTAAATATGAATTACAATATTCCCATGATGTATCAGTGCTTTCACGTCCAGTATAACATTTTAGTGCTTTAGTATAATAAGAGTATTAAGTCGAAATATTTAAAAATTAAAACATGCTGTTATTATTCATAACCTTGTTAAAGAAAACCTTCCTTAGTTAAAAAAATAATAATTTAATTCTAAAGGGAAAGCCTTTCATGAAGATCGTTGAATTATCTCCCCCTGACATTTATTAAATGAGATCATTTTTGTTTTCTTGGTGTTACTTAAAGGCTTATGAGTGCGAGCATGCTTGGTTTCGCAAGCTATTGTTCGTAAATTTAGTCATCGCTGTGTTCTATGAATCAAATCTTGTTCATAAATTGGCTTTGTCCTTATAAATATCTACTTTCTATGCAATGTTGGAAATTTTTAAAGTTTTATTTTTTTTACACAAGTGGTTTTTGAGAAGTACTTAGTTATTTTGCTGATAATTTATTTTCATATTTTACAAATTTACATTTCATTTTACATCAAAATTGTAACGTGCTTACTTTTTAATTATAGGTTTATTACTTAGTTTAAAAAAAATTTAAGTTACATTTATTAAATTGGAAAAATATTAAATATTTTTTTATAAAATAAAGTCTTGCCTATTCAAATAAAAAATTAGATGTGAATTATTTAGTTTAGTTTCAGGTATCGGTCTAAAAGCCGTCACAAAATATAACAGCAACAACGTGTATTGTTGCGAAACGCCATATCAATGTCACGTGGCAAGTTACGGATGGGTAAAATTGTTTATAACTAATCCCAGAATGAACTTACTATCATTAGGACAGTTATATAAGACTTTATAACTAAAAGAAATACAAAACAGAGTACTATAGATAAGCTTTAGTTTTAAATTTAAAAGGAAAACCAAACAACTTTCTATAATAATATCGTTTTTTAGCTGATTTGGTTTTCCGTATTAGATCACGTGGCTGCGTCAGCCATTTTAACTAATTGACTCTTCACTTCATCCACGCTCTCTCATTGTGTTGGGGTTAGCTCTGCTGCCTCATCAGTATGTCGTGTTGAGTGAGGGAAGAAAAGAAGGAGGAAGAGAAAAAACTAAGTTATATATTGGTAACACTAGGTGCTTGCTGTCGTTTTACTATAAAGTAAATGCCGCCATTGCTCTGTTATTAGCAGCAGTAGCAGAACCTAAAGAAGCGGCCATGTTTGCCTGGAAGCTACAATTCATTCCTTACTTACACACAAACACACAAGTTGCTCTTAGTATTTCACAACTTCTAACTAAACACCCTTGATATTTTGCGCTCTTTCTCCATTTCTATTCTTATACTTCACATAGCATCAATGCCCGGATACATGTAAGTTTATGCGTTCTTTTTACGTCGTTGTGCTTAACATCAGACGGTCTTTTTAATTTACAATACGTATGGTTTATCTACCGGAGAAGATTTGCTTTGAGAAAGAAAAAAAATCAAAGCTTAGCCACAGCTCTATATGAAACTCAAGTGGGACGGATACGATTGCAAGCGAACGGATATTAACAACAGTACTTACACCTCCGCTGAGTCCACTTCAAACCACAATTTTCAGTCTCCTGGAATTATTTAATTGACCTCTAATCATTTCTTCAACGGAGAGACTGACCTATTGTAATTAATACAAGATTGGTATTAATCCTCTTTGCACACATCTCGTTCTAATTCAATCTCATCAAACCACTTATTCTTAACAAAAAAATAAAAAGAACTATTATCTTTGATCAAAACGTTATTTTACATTAAAAAAAAAATAATAATGAAAAATGGACTGGAAAATAGGTAGGACACAATATTGTGTCGGTGATCTTTCACTCCTCCTCCTCAACTCTTGACTCGGAAATCTAGTCGATGTTGGCATTGTGCTATTCCTCTCTATGATCACATCATCGCGGCTATTTATTTATTTATTTATTTATTTCTAAAACCGCTTTCATATACTCTGGTATAATTACTTCTCCCCATATTGGATTTAAATTTACTTATATTGCTAGCATGAATTGGAAATTTTTACATTGGAACAGATGCTGTTACCATTGCAGCCGGATCTGTGGTAAGTAAAACTAGCAGAACAGCTTGCGTAAGTTCTGTTTTGACATGTTTTCATGTTCTGAACAACTGAAATGCTCGTGTTTCTATATTCTCCTTCTGTTGTCTTATGTTAAATATTCTCTTATTGTATAATAACCCACCAGTTTTTTTTTTTTTTTTTTTTTTTTATGAATTGCAATTATAACGCCAATAGGGAGATACGTTCACAATCACACAAGTCGTCTAATTCAGTTTCGGTCGAGATCTACTTTATCGATGTTTTAATTATCGTAAACAAAGCAAATATGTATTTATATTGAATTTTATTTTTCTAACGACTTTTTTTAAATGCAACAATTTTAATGAGCTTAATTTTATCTTGAAATGTGTTCTTTTCAATTAATTTAACTAAAAACATTCAATGCTGCACTTGAAATAAAAAAATAAAAAATTTATGAAGGCGAGAAGTATTTTGGTTTATGTTTTGAAACGTGTAGTTGTTTGGCTATTATTAGGTAACAGTAGGACATGTAAGTTTGTGCGGTTCGTGTGTAGGAATTATGCTATTCATCCCCCATGACTCCGTTTCAAATCTGGTTTTTATCTTTTGCTCATCCTAATATTTTCTTTTATCACTACAATAAACAAATTCTGTTTATCGCTACATGGATTTGATTATCCGATTCTTTACTAGCCCGATTTGAGGCCACTTTTTTTCTTTCTTTTTTTTTTTTTTTTTAAAGTTTTCTATAATCGAGTTATTAAATGTCAACGTAACAGCTTTCCTTTATGTCAGCTTATTGTGGGTCGTCTAACAGCCTCCCTCTTAAAAGTAGCTATCCTATTTTCCTTTTATTTTTAAATTAAATATTTTCATTGACTAATTTTCTAATATTCAGTCTTCTGAAACCCTCGTCATTTCAGTTTACAAGTGAACGTTCCTTCATCAAATATTTTAGAATATTACATTCTTGTTTTATTTTGTTTTTGTAGACTTTAACGAAAATAATTTTTAAAACGGAATTGATTCGTGTGTATTATTTTAACCTATTTAGGAATTACATTCGGTTTTGAAAAGAAAATAGTGGCCCTATTTTTTTCTTGTTTCTACTTAAATATCATTTTGAGGATTCTTTTAAATACATTTTCAAACATCAGTGTGAAACTTGTGCCAAAATGTAAAGGGTTTGATTCTATACACTAGTTAATAATGCTTCCATTGAATGTTGAGCAATTTTACTTTGCTCGTGCTATTATCATTAGCTGCTGCTGCTTTTTCTGTTCAAGGGGGGAGTGTTTCTTGGTAGTGGCGGCCATGTGTTGGCTGCCATCCATAGCACACAGCAACTATCTTTTTTTTTCTTTTTTAATGCATTTATTTCAACTATGTATTGTTACAAGATATTTATTATCTTTCCATATATTTCTACATACAATTTGCATTTGGGCTTTCATACTATTTACTCATTTATTGTACTTCTGTTAGAGGCTATTTCAGATTCCGTATCTTTTGTTGCTATCCGTGAATATCCTTGACCTACTTTTGATGACATGATGTACACGACTGGTCTAAAAAAAATGTGCTACTTCAAGTTTACTAGATTTCTCTTTGCGAAAATCTTTATTAATTCATTATTTAAACAATAATAGTGTTTGACCTTAAAATTGTTGAAAGTTATGTTTGATGGTTAATTTGTTTTTTAACTGATTTTTTAAATTTCTATTCCTACCAGTTAAACAACGCTCATGAGGTATCTCAACTACATCGTTCAGTCAAGTGTTTTTTCTTTTTTATCTCCGTCCTCTAAAAAGTTAAAAATTTTAAATTTAATTGACTTCGCGTATAATAAATCAGAATACTGAATTTTACAATGAATTAACTGAAAACAATTTTTAAAATGTCTGCTTTTGTAAAATAAAAAGGACACAGGAAGTCTATTAAAAATCAAAAGAAATGAACACTTGCTTCGTTCGACATAACCACCACCTTCTCGCTTATTAGCAAGCTTGCTGTTATCCCGTTTACTTACGTGCTTAAACTGTTAGTGTTACAGCATAATTGTTTGGGAGAAGCGATCCTATAGTGTTTTCATTTTTATTCCTTTTATCAAAATCTCAAGCAGTTTATTTTCGAGTTTTTTTTTTTTTTCTTAATTTGGTTGGACTCTGGTTTAAATGTGGTAGTTGAAAATATTTTTTCTTCGAACGAGATCTGTTCACATGGTTTGTGTTCACTGAAGCTATGGCCTCGATATGTCATTACCTTTTTATGTTGCTTAACTGAAAAGTAGATGGCCTTTTCAAGTCTACTTACACTCACTATCTCTTGTCATGAAATTATTTATTTCTTCATATTCTATATCTAAACTTTTAATGGTTCTTAATTTTGAACAACAATAGAAACGAAGTGTTTTTTTTTTGTCTTGTTTTTATTTCAATAAATAATTTGGCGTTAACCAACATTTAAAAAGCTGTAAGCAATTTACATGTACGAAAATAACATGGAAATTGTGTTGAATTTTGTTTGCATGGTTATTTTAATTACTCGCGCACATACATACACGAGTAATGATTTTCAGTAAATTTATTTTTCTGTTTAGTGTGTAGTATATCGAAGTTACTTCTATTTCTAAAGGAAGCAGAACCAATTATTATTCAGTAATTTCTGCAATCGTCAGTTGTGCTGTAAATGTCAGTCAGCCAAAGTAAGAGCTAACAATAAAACGTGCCTTCACAATATGAAGACACCCCCTCCTCCTCCTCCTCCAACTTTTGGGACTTAAAATATGACACTACTCATTTTTTTCTTAGTAATATAAAGATGTAGTCAAATAGTTATACAATTTATATTATAAAAATATGACTACATTTTATTTTTACATAATTATCGCTAAGCTGCAGTTAATTCTAAGCTAAAAATTACTCAAAGTCAAAATGTTTTTTTGTTTTTTTTCCTCACTAGCGAAATTCCTCTTCCTCTATCAGTATTTAAAATTAATGTTAATTATGTATTTATTTGTTTGATAAACCCTTTTTATCGTCATTAATGTAATTTTAACATTAAAATATTCGGATAGATAAAGTTAGATTCTGAATACCGGGTGCTGTAAGCTTGTATGTGCGTTAGATTTTTTTTTTTTTAAATAATGGTTACACCAACGGCTCAGAATAAGAAATCGGAGAGTCGAGTTAGTTCACTTAGAGACTTATACGCAAATACCTTTGGAGAAAGGTACTATTCATAATCCATCTCACTCCCAACCTCAGCTACAAATAGCAGGACAGACTGGATCCTATAGCCTTGGTTGGCAACCTATCATAGAAAGTAACGGTAGCCTACTACGGAAATTGATCTGCAAAACACTCATGAACCGGAGAGATGATCGCCTAAGCGTGCATCATGCATAGCACTTTTTTTTTTTTTTTTAAGCCACTTAATTTCTCATTTTAATTAAATTACTTTCTTAAGGAAAGAATTTTATTGAAGTGAGAAATATTCTTCACTTATTTTGACTTAAAACTAAAAAAAATTACGCTTGGTGAAAGCCTAGTAACAGCTTATTGAAAAAAAAGGTATTTTCTAAAATAAAAATATTAATTGACGACTAAAATCCATTTACAATTTTGAAATGATTGCCCAACGAATACAAATTTAAATTAAAATTCCAAATTTTAATTATCGGAGTATGAATTACCTCACTTTGTGTGAAACTTTCACACAAAAACTTTTCACAGAGAAAGGTTTTTGGTTCAAAATAAAGATGCAAATTGAGCTAATTTTAAACTTTGAAAACTGTCTGCGTAAGAAAAAAAAGTATTACAAGTTGAGCCTCCGAAACTATTTTCCAATACCTAACTTGTAGATTGCTTTATTTAGCCTCCTTACAAGCATACTTTTTTTTTCTTCCATATGAAATTGAAATATAATTCAATTATTTGCAAGCCATATGCAGGTGACAAAAATTTCACAGATCTTTAGTTTTACAGACTTTTGGGAGCTTATTGGCTGCAAATATCCTATCTTGTATATATACATTTGTTGAAATAAATTATATATTTCAGTCCCATGTTTTCCTTTTAAGTTTTAATTCATGAATGAAAAATGTATTGAAATCCTTTTCAAATCCGATCTTTTTAGTAGTTGTTTTTCTTGTCAAACCTTATGCTCATAATGAATTAATTCATCAGCAGTATGCTAACATCGTTTCTGAATCGTATTGCGTTTCATAGTCGTTTTACTTTTTGTTTTTAAATAGGCGAGAAAATTAGTCCAAATAAAAACATTATTTTAAGGACCTTCTTAGTACTTGTTTCTGTATGATTTACAAAAAACTAACTAGATTTAGTTTATAATCACTAATTAAGATCTAAAAGCCCTAATTTCATAATTCACATAAAAATATTAACTTTTTTTTTTTTTTTTTAAATTATAGGACTTTACTTTTGCAATACTACTAGAACACTTACACCACACAAGTCTATGTATTCCTATGCGATCGGTAGTTAAAAAGAATTCATTCAATTAGGTTTTATTTTCTTTAATTATTAAACTTTTCGATTTCAAGTCAACCGGATTCAACGTCATTTTATTTCTAAAACAATATTTAAGCATGTTTTGCCAGTATCATCTGGTCTTATGTCGTTAATTTTTAGTACTGTTGATTTGTTTTGGTTGTAATTTTCCCACTAATTCCGAATAATTATCTTTTTATATTAAAAAAAAAAAGAAATAATTCACAAATTGTAGGGAATAAAATTGGTCAGCTGTATTGTCTGTTAAAACTTAGCAAATTTCGTTTTTTAATATTTTCTTGTGTAGATATAGAGAAAAACTACTGTTAATTCAATTGTTAATACATTTCATTTATATTTCATTTTTCCTGAACATGAGAATATCTTATGGCATTTTTATTGGCAATAATTGTTGAACAGGCTATCTAATTTTTCCTAAAATATCTTTTAATTTTAATGATTAACAACTGATCCTTCACTTTTTATGTAAACAGTCTGCATGGGTTCTTCTATGTCATTCTGAAAACTTGTTTTTAATTTTACATGCAGTTTTCAGCTGCAATTCAGTTTTTCTCTGTAACTGTTTAAAAAAGGCTTTGTTCATTTTTAAATTGCAGAAGTTAAAATTAGATTTTAATATTTAATTTCTTCAAAATATGTTGCAATTTTTAATTTAGGTGATATATCAAAATTCTAAATAAATAGACTATCATTTTCGGTTATTGATTTCATCATACTTCTGAAATCAATCAAATGATCCTGGATTTATTGCCCTATTAGATAATTTTGTTTCCAATTACGAATTACTGAGTAATTCGTAATTATTACTCCCTTTAACTTGGGTACCTCCATGAAATCGCTAAAAAAAAAAAAAGAGCATAGCATGATGAAAAAGACGCCAAACTAAACGAAAACAAAATTTTATCGTAAATGTTTACTTACTATGAAGAGGAAAGACCAAACTTTTTTTACTTATTTTTTAAAATTTTTACTTCGGTTTGTTTGTTTTTGTATGAGGCGGACTTAATTTGGAAAATATTGCAAAAATAAAAATAATTGTCGGAAGTTAATGAAACTTTCAGAAACTATTCATAGATGATGGGAATTATTATAAATGTGTTTTTTTTTTTTTTTTTTATTAAAGTCATGACAGGAATAATTTTTTATATTTACCCCCCCCCCCCCCATTACGAATTTATGGGAACCCTAGAAATTAACGCGCATCGGGTTTAGAGTGATTACAATAGTTAAAACTACACAAGGCTTTTTGAGGAATGCAAATCATGGCTTGTTTGTTTGTTGTTGTTTTTTTATTGGAAAAACCTGAAAATCAGCTCTGAATTGTAACATAAACCTCAATAAAACAAAGATATTATTTAATTTCAAATGCTTTTATTTGTTTTTATGAATATGAATAATATTTTCTGAAAGCAAAAAAATTTTTCAATGAAAAATGAATTTTTAATACAATTATTTGTTATTTCTTTAATTACAATAGATTTTTACATTTGATTTGTTAAAATATTATAAAATTAGTTAAAAGCTGCATCAGGTTTCGTAAGGGTCCTTATGAGATAGATCTTTTTTAGCGCATTGGAAACTGTATCGTTTTGACGGATCAGAAGATCCGCAGTAATTAAATGTAATTTTGTGTTTATAATTGGGCTGTAATTATAAAGTACGGAAGACCAACCAGAATACAGTTAAGTTGCATTATTTGAGTTAAGCATTGTTCTCCGCTGTTAAGGCCTTTACTTTTGTGAAACACATGTGAAGTTGATTTGATTTTTTTTTTTTTTTTTTTTTTTTTTTTTCAATTTCAACTGAGAAGGGTACCTACAATATCGGTATCATATGAAATTTATATGATCTTATTTTTATATTAATCTCGGTTATGACATTTTTCCATAAATGAAATATCAAAATTAATAATAAAATGAATGGAAATACAAATAATACAGTAAAATGTAATAAATGTACATAAAATTATAGTATTTTTACACTTCTGATAAAATTTCATAAGAAAGGTACTTATAAATTAATTAGATACCTTTATGAAATTTAATCTCACTCTTAAGTCTTATTTTAATTTCTTTATAATATATTTTCCATAAAGCATCGTAAACGTAAAGGTGAAAGCTAAGTACAAACAAAAAAAATTAGAGCGCTGAAAGTTTTCCTTAAAAATAAGAAGGTAAATAATTTGTTCACTTAAATCTAAATAACTTCACTTCTCTCCATCCGTAGAAAGAATTATCCTCACGTACTATCTGAATGTCATGAAAATATCTTTCGTCACCTGTCAAGTGACGCGAAAGATTATGACCTGCTTTGTTTTATTTTCAAATTACATCTTTTCAGCGCAGAAGCTAAGCTTGGTTCAAAATATTTAAAATAAACATAATTTCTGATTTTCTTAAAATAAGTTTTGAAAAAATAATTGATTTTTAAAAGAATTTCAAAGTGAGATTTTCATTTTTTTTATAAAAAAGGAAAAAAATGATTGAAAATGATTGATTATCTGCCAGTTTTGATGACAAAAAAAAGATTTTTAATGAAAATTTTGGACGTGCTAGGAACGATTAAAAAATGTAAAAAAAAATACGCCCAAAATACTTTGATCTTTCCTCTTTAATAATAACATGAACATTTAGACGATAAAATTTTGTTTTTGTCAAGTTTGGCGTCTTTTTCATCATGCTATGCTCTTTTTTAGCGATCTCATGGAGGTACTTGAACTCAACTCTCCAAGATTTTGTTTATCCACTGGCAGGCCACAAAAATCTCTAAGCCAGCCAAGCATAGAAATGAATGGGAACCACTAATACTGAGTGTTAGAGAAAAGCAATAATAATAACAAAATTGTGTTATGTGCACTGATAAAAAAAAATGATTAGACACAAGTCCCCCAAAACAATACACTGGTGTCCTCAAGGACACATAACCCAGTAGATAAAAGTGTTGGTTGGATCAAGGGACTTGTGTGAGTTCATTACCTGGATACTGCAATGAATTGTGAGTTCAATACTTGGATACTGAGCAAAAACTTGGAGAGTTGAGTTAAAGAGTGATAACTGAGACATCTGGAACAGACATGGAACTAGAACAATTTAACATGGTGGATGAAATAAAGGCTTCAGTTTGAAATTACAATCACCTGAAGAAGGCAGAAGTGTACAACTGCTGAAACATGAATATGACAATAAAGATGTGGACAACAGTCCAAACAATGTAAATAATTACAATATCTCATCTCAGGAATATAGACAAATATTAGAGAAGTCATTTTGCTCTCATTTTGAATTTTAAAATATTTCAATCTCTGAAGTAATTGTTTTCAACATTGGGGTGGGTGTTTTTATGAGTTGCTGACACATTTCGTTATTGATAGTTTGTTTGCTATTTCTCAGTAAAGGACCCATAGCTGTAAAAATTACTTGAGTTCAACAGGAATGCTTTTTTTTTTTTTTTAAATTGGAGCATAAATAATTAGTGTGAATAAAATCATTTGAGTAACTATAGTAAATTTCAAATTTATTGGTAATTTTCTAACATTTCTTCAATGTACCAAAAATTCAATAAAATAATTAGATTATAAAATATTTTCCTAAATTTTAAGATTACTAGGTAGTTAAAAAAAACATTGTATATAATAATTTTAAAAAAAAAAAGCATTCCTGTTGAACTAAAGTAATTTTTACAGCTATGGGTCCTTTACTGAGAAATAGCAAACATAAACTATCAATAACGAAATGTGTCAGCACCTCATAAAAACACCCACCTCAATGTTGAAAAAAATGTTTTTGTGATATTTTTAAATTAAAAGTAATGTTTTAATTCAGATTAAACTTTAAATCAGATAAAGTTTCAGAAAAGTATTTTACTTTTAGAAGATTTTTTTAATAAAGAGAATTGACAATATGATCAATTTTAAAGAATTAGCAAATTTAAAAATAAGAATTCCCACCAATTTAAATTCAGTTTGAAATATACCAAAGTATTTTGCTTATTGGAAATATTAAATTTAATCTATTAGCTTGGAATTAAAACTAAAATAAACACTTCAAGAACTTCCATTTTTAAAATTCATTTTAAACTTTAGGTATTGCTTTTTTTTTTCTTTGGGAAGTACATAATTATATATCTTAAAAATATTCATATTATGAATATTACAAAAATTCCCTTGCTAATTTAGTTAGGAAGGAATTTAGATCTTATTACATTAATATTCCATATTTGTATTTTTAAAAATATTTTGTAATGTTTTTCTAACTTTTAATGAACTCACAAGTCACTTGATCCAACCAACACTTTTATCTACTGGGTTATGTGTCCTTGAGGACACCAGTGTATTGTTTTGGGGGACTTGTGTCTAATCATTTTTTTTTTTTATCAGTGCACATAACACAATTTTGTTGTTATTATTATTATTATTATTATTATTATTATTATTGCTTTTCTCTAACACTCAGTATTAGTGGTTCCCATTCATTTCTATGCTTGGCTGGCTTAGAAATTTTTGTGGCCTGCCAGTGGATAAACAAAAACTTGGAGAGTTGAGTTCAAGTACCTCCATGAGATCGCTAAAAAAGAGCATAGCATGATGAAAAAGACGCCAAACTTGACGAAAACAAAATTTTATCGTGTAAATGTTCATGTTATTATTAAAGAGGAAAGATCAAAGTATTTTGGGCGTATTTTTTTACATTTTTTAATCGTTCCTAGCACGTCCAAAATTTTCATTCAAAATCTTTTTTTTTGTCATCAAAACTGGCAGATAATCAATCATTTTCAATCATTTTTTTCCTTTTTTATAAAAAAAATGAAAATCTCACTTTGAAATTCTTTTAAAAATCAATCATCATTTTTTCAAAACTTATTTTAAGAAAATCAGAAATTATGTTTATTTTAAATATTTTGAACCAAGCTTAGCTTCTGCGCTGAAAAGATGTAATTTGAAAATAAAACAAAGCAGGTCATAACATTTCGCGTCACTTGACTGGTGATGAATGACATTGATGGATTACGTGAGGATAATTCCTTCTACCGAAGGAGAGAAGTGAAATTATTTACATTTAAGTGAACAAATTATTTAGCTCTTTATTTTTAAGGAAAACTTTCAGCGCTCTAAAAAAAATTTTTTTTTTTTTTTTTGTACTTAGCTTTCACCTTTACATTTATGATGCTTTATGGAAAATATATTATAAAGAAATTAAAATAAAACTGTTAAGAGTGAGATTAAATTTCATAAGAAAGGTATCTAATTAGTTCATAGGTACCTTTCTTATGAAATTTCATCTGAAGTGTACATAAAATACTAGAATTTTATGGACATTTACTACATTTTACTGTGTTATTTGTATTTCCATTCATTTTATTATTCATTTTGATATTTCATTTATGGAAAAATATCATAACTGATTAATATAAAAATAAAATCATATAAATTTCATGAGATAATAGTGATACTTGTAGGTACCCGTCTCAGTTGAAATTGAAAAATCAAATAAACTTCTCCACACGTGTTTCGCAAAAGTAAAGGCCTTAACAGTGGAGAACAATGCTTAACTCAAATAATGCAACTTAATTGTATTCTGGTTGGTCTTCCGTACTTTATAATTACAGCCTGATTATAAACACAAAATTACATTTCTTAATTACTGCGGGTCTTCTGATTAGTCAAAATAATACAATTTACAACGCGCTAAAAAAAAAAAGATCTCTCATAAAGACACTTACGAAAGCGGATGCAGCTTTTAT
Organism: Acanthosepion esculentum; assembly: GCA_964036315.1. Lineage (NCBI taxonomy): Eukaryota > Metazoa > Mollusca > Cephalopoda > Sepiida > Sepiidae > Acanthosepion > Acanthosepion esculentum. The sequence continues at coordinate 83,524 of CAXIWW010000679.1, forward strand.
CTAATTTTATAATATTTTAACAACTTAAATGTAAAAATCTATTTTAATTAAAGAAATAACAAATAATTGTATTAAAAATTCATTTTTCATTGAAAAAGATTTTTGCTTTCAGAAAACATTGTCCATATTCATAAAAACATCTAAAAGCATTTGAAATTAAATAGCTTTGTTTTATTGAGTTTTGTATGTTACAATTCAGAACTGATTTTCATGTGGGCGGGGCGTCCAATTAAAAAAAAAAAAAAAAAAAAAATTTGATTTGCATTCCTCAAAACCTTGTGCTTTTAACTGTTGTAATCACATAACCCGATGCGATAGAATTTCTAGTTTTCATAAAATTAGTTATGGTGGGGTAATAAATATAAAAAAAAATTTCTGCCATGACTTTAATTAAAAAAAAAAAACGTATTTATAATAATTTCAATCATCTGTGAATAGTTTCTGAAAATTTCATTAACTTCAGACAATTATTTTTATTTTTGTAAGATTTTCCAAATTAATGTGTCATACAAAAAAAAATGTGAAAAAAATTGTATGTTATTTTACTAGTTCCGTTGATACAAAGAGAAACAAGGTTTTTTTTTTTTTTTTTTGGTTTTTTTATCAATTTATTTTTTTGGTTTTTTTATCAATTTAGAATGTTCTAAAATGAAGTAAAAATTTTTAAAAAAATAATTAAAATAAACTTTGGTATTTCCTCTTCATAATAACATAAACATTTAAATGATAAAATTTTGTTTTAGTCAAGTTTGGTGTCTTTTTCATGATGCTATGCTCTTTTTTTAGCCATCTCGTGGAGGTACCTAAAACTAACTTGGGAGAAAAAAAAATCTGAAAACCTAATAATCCTATATTTTATTTTTGGTTTAGAAAAATGTAAGCATTCACAATATTATCTCTGTATGTTCTTTTCATTTAAGATTTTGGGTTTTCTCTCGCACAATTTCTCTCCCAGAAACTGATTTTGGATAGGGTCATTAATACTAATTAGAAAATAGTCTGGTCTCTTGGGTACTTGTCAGCATCCACCAAAATATGGAATTTTGCAACTATCTATCCTCTTGTAAAAAATAAATCCAGATGTTTAATCACTTATGCAGCTATAACAATTATAAAAGATTTTTAAATATCATTTAATGTATGTACCAGAATAGACACCACTGTTCAGTCAGTACATTTTACTAGAAATAGTTTTATAAACTGAAGATTAAACAGTTGATTGATGTTGATAGAGGCACCTGGCATTTAGTTTTCTTTTAAGAGGATATTGTGATTGGAAGATGCTGTAGTTTTAATTAGTTAAACATATGTATGTATGGGGGGGCGGGTAATATAATAGTCATTATATGAATTGTTATCTTCCAAAAAGTTTGAAAGGGTTTGGTCTTCTATATTGCCTACAAGGTTTTTCATTTCTAACTTCTCTTAGCATATTGATTTTCTTAGATGTCAGTTATTTTGTGACTAGTACTTCTTTCCATTTTAATATCACTTGCGGTTTTTTTGCTAGTCTTTGATTCTAGTAAATAGAGCATGTCCCACTTTTAACAGTGTTTTATATATATATAACCGAAGCACTTAACAGTAAGAATTCTACCAGTGCTCACTATTTCTCTCATTGTTTTTGTTTCACAGTACTTTTACTGATATGTAAATAGCCCTTCACTGCATACAATAATCTTTGACAGCAATTTGTACATATCATTCAAAGCCATCAGTTTCTCTTGAGACTTTATAACTAGATACACTTCATTTAGAGTCCAGTAATAGGAATTACCTACTTATCCATAAAATTTTACTGAGAGAAATATATATTATCACTTTTTATATTTTGCATTATGTATTGTAACAATTTATACAAAATGATTTTCACTTAGAGAGAGATATGTGTATAAGTGCTCAATATTAGGGATAGAACGGATATAAATATAAATGGTGACAGTCTTTCATGCTTGAATGCAATCTTCAGGCCAGGATTATGCTCAGGCATGAGACACTGTTGTCGCTCGATATTGACGTGTGTGTGTATTACACTTGGCCGGTTTGGCAATTTGTTTTGGTATCGGTTTATCATTTAGTATTTTTGCTTTCTAAGGAAGCTGTTCATTTTCTTATGTAATGATAGCATTTCCAGTCAATATCTGATTTCATTTGAGATTGATAGATTTGCAAATTAGTCCGTTCAACTTGTAAATTCTCGTGTATTTCTGGTCCGATCTTAAAAATATGCATAAGGCTGGAAAGAAAAGAAAATAATCTTTCTAAATATGTAATTTCTCTCTGCTTTTATTCATTGAATTATTTTTTTACAGAGAGTTTAAACAGTATTTTGCTATGAACAGGCGAAAATGCGAACTTTTTTAAGACTAAATTTTACGTTACTTTGTTTGCAAAATCAAAGCGACCAATTTTTATCAATATTCTTGAAATTGTATGCACACTCAATTAGGAGACACCTTAAACTCCAACCAGGAAGATGTTCATTTCTTCTGACCCGTGGAGTCGAATTCCTACAAAAATTATAAAGCGGCCAAAAACAAAGCTTAACTGATAGTATGTGTGGTAAAAGAAATTTATTCAAATTATTGAAATTTACCGTAAAATAAAATTTCAAAATTTCGCGTAAAATTTCAAGTGTTGTTTTTTGAAACGTCTGTTATTGTGGAAGTTTGTTAACGTGCGCGTAAGGGGTCAGTATGTTTTTGAAGCAAGAGTAATAAAACTTTATAGATATGCATTCACTTGGAATTGAAAACCGAAAACTGCGAATCAGGGTGGATAATGAAGTAGCTCACCAAAGATTTTTTTTTTTTTTTCAGATAATTTAGTCATAGAATTCATGACTTAGATTAAAGTTCATTAAACTTTTGAATTAATTGTCAACTTTAATAAATAACTACCATGTTTATTAAAAAATTGATAAAATACAAAAGAAATCGTCGCATGTGTCTTTGGAAAACATTTTTGAGATGATGTTGCTTTCAAAAGGCCAAAAAATGAAACCACTCATGTTTAAAAATACGGCAATTCTTTTCTGGTACGCCAGTTAACTGTTATTGGGGTTTTGCAAATAAATTTCTTCTAAACAAGGAAAATCAAGGAATTATTCTTTTCCCCTAAATAAATTCATGTTTTTTTTTTTTCTAGCGAATACACCTAAAATTAAATATTAAAAGTAATTAAAAGCTTTTAATTTGATTTTTAGAATGTGTAGATTTCCAAATCTGTGAGTATCATCACTTGTTCTATTTTACATACACATTTTAAAACTGAAATTTAAAAAAACATTTTAATATAATCTTAAAGTGTACTCAGCAGATAAAACCATAAAGATATTTGTAAAGATAAAATTAATTAATTTTCCTTATTTAAAAGAATTTTATAGGCAGAACAGTAACAAATTCAAACACCCACCGAACTCTAGTGGCTAAAAAAGAATAATTTTTACTTTGGGGTTTAAAAAAAAATATACACATTTTAAAACTGAGATTAAAACTTTGTTTTTTGTTTTTTTTTTTAATATCTAATTTTAGGTGTATTCGCTAGATAGAAACAACATTTTATTTGTAGAAAACATACAATTTTTTTTTTACACTAGCAACTCGCATATCTGGAAATACACATTTTAAAAGTGAAATTAAGAACTATATAAATTATTCTTAATATTTAATTTAGGTGCATTCCCGAGATTAAAAAAAAAAAAAAAAATTTATTCATAAAAAAAGATCTTCGTTCATTTTTCTTGTTTACAACAACTTTATTTGGTGATTAGCGTATAGCCACTGGCTTTCCGACTCCATGAAATGTAACATTAAAACAAAACTGGCAACTATTTTTTATATTTTTACTTGCTATTTAGACTTAATTTTACCGCCAAAAGTTTTTTTTTTTTTAACTGAAACAAATAGATTTCAGACATCATGTATTTCCTTTTTTTTCTTCTTCCTTTCTTTTGTAAACAAATAGATTTCACTTTTATTTCTTAAAACTAGTCAAATGTTTTTTTTTAGCATATTTTGTTCACTCTTTTTCTCTTACAATAATATAAATGTTGATTAAAGTTTAATTTTATTAACTCTTAATTAAGTGATAGCACTTAAAAAAAACAAAAAAAACGAACGATTTCGGTTTCATAAATTTCGATGCAGTTTTACAGTGAAAATGAAACCGAAAACATCGGTTTTTCAGTTAAACCGCCCATCTCTTGTGTGTGTGTGTATATATATATATATATATATAATTTATTATAATGCGTGTGTTTGTTTGGGTGCGTTATTTCTGGTTACAAGTTCTAATCATTAAAATGTGAAATAGATTGTATAAATAGTAAATTCTGATTGAATAAAAACAGTGATTTAACATAAATAACCATGAGATCGATAAAAAAATACCATACCATGAATAAAAAAGGCCTTAAACTTGATGAAAATAATTTATCGTTTAAATGTTTGTTATTATAAAGAGGAAAGATCAAAGTATTTTTGTAATATTTTTTACTTTTTTTTAATAATTTCTAGCACGCCCAATATTTTCGCTAAAAATCTTGAATTTTTTTTTAATCCGGAAAATTGACAGAAAATCAATCGGCTGTTTTTTTAACTTTTGTTTACAAAAGTGAATGTCGCCGTTTAAAATTGATTTTAAAAAAATCAATTAAGATTTTTTTTTTTTTTTTTAATAAATTTAAGAAAATTAGAAATTATAAAGTTTATTTAATATACTTTGAAACAAAGATTGCTTACTTTCTGCACTGAAAAAAATGTTCTTTCAATTGGGAGAAAGCCTGTCTGAACTGCGGTGTTGATTGACGAGTGACATGTAAGTTATGTTACGTGAGAATTTATAATACGGAAGGTCATAAGTGACAGTTTACCTTTACGTTAACAACTTATTTACCTCGTTATTTTAAATTGGCATAGCATGAAAAAACGGCCTCAAACTTGAAAACAATTTTATCGCCAAAATGTTTGTTACTATTAAGAGGAAAAAACAATAATTTTTAATTATTTAAAAAAAAAATTTCTGCCTTTATTAGAACGTTTTAACTTTTGATTGAAAAAATCTTGTTTCTTGTCATCAACGGAACTCTAGTAAATAACATGGCAAATTTTTGTGCATTTTTTTCTTATGACACACATTACTTTTGAAAATCTTGCAAAAATAGAAACAAAACTTTATCATCTAAATATTTGTTATTATTAAGAGGAAAGATCAAAGTATTTCGGGGGTATTTTTTTTTACATTTTTTAATCGTTCCTAGCATGTCCAAAATTTTCGTTAATTTTTTTTTTTTTTTTTTTTTTTTAGTCAGCAAAATTGAATTTTATTAAAAAAAAACAGGAAAACAGTTTGAAATTCTTTTAAAAATAAATTACAATTTTTTTCAAAACTTATTTTAAGAAAATCAGAAATTATGTTTATTTAAAATATTTTGAACCAAGCTTAACTTAGTTTCTGTGCCGAAAGGATGTAGTTTGAAAATAAAACAAAGCGGGTCATAACCTTTCATGTCACTTGACAAGGCGATGAAAGATATTCGTGACATTTTGATAGCTTACGTGAAGATAATTCCTTCTTTGGAAGGAGAGATGTGAAGTTATTTAGATTTAAGTGAACAAATTGTTTACCTAGTTATTTTTAAGGAAAACTTTCAGCATTCTAATTTTTGTATTTTTTTGTACTTAGCTTTCACCTTTTCGTTTACGATGCTTTATGGAAAATATTTTATAAATTAAAATATCTGTTGGTATCTAATTAATAGGGATATCCGTTTGTTTTTTGTTTAAGTATTGCTTAGTTATTCCTTCTGATTTCACAGAGCTTGACAAGACAGCAGAATGAGAACAATCTACACCCTCACCCTAGATTAAATAAAGGGTTCAGTTTGAAATTTACTGAAGATTATACAGATTGACAGAGACTTGAAGGTCACACTGCATAAATGTTATTGTTATAAAGATGAAGATACAAGTACACATAGAAATAATGTAAATATTGTTTATTGATAAATATTGGTTTGGAAATAATTTAATTTTAAAGCTTTAGTTAAAACAATTAAGGAAAGATTTTACACACCAACAATGTTTCACAAATTATGTTGCAAATTTTTCAATTTTAAAAATAGTTATTTTTCCACATATTCTATGTATTAAAATGCACCTCAAAAATTAAGTCAGGAGATCAAAGTTTCTATTTGGATGTAGTTAACAATCATGTTTTCAGAAAGTGAAAGTTTTTTTTGTTTAAAAGTGTCATCGCTAATAGCAATAAGCACATCTTACTGTCAGTATTGTAATTTTTCCTCCTGTAGCTTATAATTGAATGAGAACAATTTATCTCTGTAAATAAAGAGTTCAATTTGAAATTCCCTGAAGGTTATCCATATTGACAGACACCAGAAGAAGGCTGGAGGACACAAGCTAAAACGTGATAACCACCAAAAATGAGGTTATTATTCCAAATGTACATAGAGTATAA
>CAXIWW010000680.1:0-17586 GCA_964036315.1 Acanthosepion esculentum
CATGTGCACGGTATTATTGTCTGACAATTTACAGCGTCCGAAATCCAGTGTGCACAAGAAGACTGCATTTTTAATTATTCCTTTCTATAGAATCCACATAATATCGGTCTCAAATTGTCGAAAATTTCGTGCGTTATCCATAATTACAAAATTTTTGTCTCCATATTGATTAGAGTCGGGGCTAAATTCAACGGTATGTGGTCTTGTGTTCGTTCATTTGAGGAAATTTTCATGCGACCCTAAACTGGGAGATCAGTCATACTTCACTTGTTTATAACTTTTTTCCAGTAAAAGAAATCTATTCAAAATTGGTATCAAATTGTGTGCATTTTTTCGTTTAGTCAATGTTTACAGGGATTTTTCATTTGGTCAGATAGTAAAAATTACAGCTTTCACCATGTGCGTGTTATGTCGTCTGACAATTTACAGCGTCCGAAATCGAGTGTGCACAAGAAGACTGCATTTCTAATTATTCCTTTCTGTAGAATCCACATAATATCGGTGTCAAATTGTCGAGAATTTCGTGCGTTATTCATAATTACAAAACTTTTGTCTCCATCTTGAATAGAGTCGGGGCTAAATTCAACGGTATGTGCTCTTGTGTTCGTTCATTTGAGAAAATTTTCATTTCGCTTTAAACTGGGATATCAGTCATACTTCACTTGTTTATAACTTTTTTCCAGTAAAAGAAATCTATTCAAAATTGGTATCAAATTGTGTGCATTTTTTCGTTTAGTCAATGTTTACAGGGATTTTTCATTTGGTCAGATAGTAAAAATTACAGCTTTCACCATGTGCGTGGTATGTCGTCTGACAATTTACAGCGTCCGAAATCGAGTGTGCACAAGAAGACTGCATTTCTAATTATTCCTTTCTATAGAATCCACATAATATCGGTGTCTAATTGTCGAGAATTTCGTGCGTTATTCATAATTACAAAACTTTTGTCTCCATCTTGAATAGAGTCGGGGCTAAATTCAACAGTATGTGCTCTTGTGTTCGTTCATTTGAGAAAATTTTCATTTCGCTTTAAACTGGCATATCAGTCATACTTCACTTGTTTATAACTTTTTTCCAGTAAAACAAATCTATTCAAAATTGGTATCAAATTGTGTGCATTTTTTCGTTTAATCAATGTTTACAGGGATTTTTCATTTGGTCAGATAGTAAAAATTACAGCTTTCACCATATGCACGGTATGTTGTCTGACAATTTACAGCGTCCGAAATCCAGTGTGCACAAGAAGACTGCATTTCTAATTATTCCTTTCTATAGAATCCACATAATATCGGTCTCAAATTGTCGAAAATTTCGTGCGTTATCCATAATTACAAAACTTTTGTCTCCATCTTGAATAGAGTCGGGGCTAAATTCAACGGTATGTGCTCTTGTGTTCGTTCATTTGAGGAAATTTTCATTTCGCTTTAAACTGGGATATCAGTCATACTTCACTTGTTTATAACTTTTTTCCAGTAAAACAAATCTATTCAAAATTGGTATCAAATTGTGTGCATTTTTTCGTTTAGTCAATGTTTACAGGGATTTTTCATTTGGTCAGATAGTAAAAATTACAGCTTTCACCATGTGCGTGGTATGTCGTCTGACAATTTACAGCGTCCGAAATCGAGTGTGCACAAGAAGACTGCATTTCTAATTATTCCTTTCTATAGAATCCACATAATATCGGTGTCAAATTGTCGAGAATTTCGTGCGTTATTCATAATTACAAAACTTTTGTCTCCATCTTGAATAGAGTCGGGGCTAAATTCAACGGTATGTGCTCGTGTGTTCGTTCATTTGAGGAAATTTTCATGCGGCCCTGAACTTGGAGATCAGTCATACTTCACTTGTTTATAACTTTTTTCCAGTAAAAGAAATCTATTCAAAATTGGTATCAAATTGTGTGCATTTTTTCGTTTAGTCAATGTTTACAGGGATTTTTCATTTGGTCAGATAGTAAAGATTACAGCTTTCACCATGTGCACGGTATGTTGTCTGACAATTTACAGCGTCCGAAATCCAGTGTGCACAAGAAAACTGCATTTCTAATTATTCCTTTCTATAGAATCCACATAATATCGGTCTCAAATTGTCGAAAATTTCGTGCGTTATCCATAATTACAAAACTTTTGTCTCCATCTTGAATAGAGTCGGGGCTAAATTCAACGGTATGTGCTCTTGTGTTCGTTCATTTGGGGAAATTTTCATTTCGCTTTAAACTGGGATATCAGTCATACTTCACTTGTTTATAACTTTTTTCCAGTAAAAGTAAACTTTTCAAAATTGTTATCAAATTGTGTGCATTTTTCGTTTAGTCAATGTTTACAGGGATTTTTCATTTGGTCAGATAGTAAAAATTACAGCTTTCACCATGTGCACGGTATGTTGTCTGACAATTTACAGCGTCCGAAATCCAGTGTGCACAAGAAGACTGCATTTTTAATTATTGTTTCTATAGAATCCACATAATATCGGTCTCAAATTGTCGAAAATTTCGTGCGTTATCCATAATTACAAAACTTTTGTCTCCATCTTGAATAGAGTCGGGGCTAAATTCAACGGTATGTGCTCTTGTGTTCGTTCATTTGAGGAAATTTTCATTTTGCTTTAAACTGGGATATCAGTCATACTTCACTTGTTTATAACTTTTTTCCAGTAAAAGTAAACTTTTCAAAATTGTTATCAAATTGTGTGCATTTTTCGTTTAGTCAATGTTTACAGGGATTTTTCATTTGGTCAGATAGTAAAAATTACAGCTTTCACCATGTGCACGGTATGTTGTCTGACAATTTACAGCGTCCGAAATCCAGTGTGCACAAGAAGACTGCATTTCTAATTATTCCTTTCTATAGAATCCACATAATATCGGTCTCAAATTGTCGAAAATTTCGTGCGTTATCCATAATTACAAAACTTTTGTCTCCATCTTGAATAGAGTCGGGGCTAAATTCAACGGTATGTGCTCTTGTGTTCGTTCATTTGAGAAAATTTTCATTTCGCTTTAAACTGGGATATCAGTCATACTTCACTTGTTTATAACTTTTTTCCAGTAAAATAAATCTATTCAAAATTGGTATCAAATTGTGTGCATTTTTTCGTTTAGTCAATGTTTACAGGGATTTTTCATTTGGTCAGATAGTAAAAATTACAGCTTTCACCATGTGCGTGGTATGTCGTCTGACAATTTACAGCGTCCGAAATCGAGTGTGCACAAGAAGACTGCATTTCTAATTATTCCTTTCTATAGAATCCACATAATATCGGTGTCAAATTGTCCAGATTTTCGTGCGTTATTCATAATTACAAAACTTTTGTCTCCATCTTGAATAGAGTCGGGGCTAAATTCAACGGTATGTGCTCTTGTGTTCGTTCATTTGAGGAAATTTTCATTTCGCTTTAAACTGGGATAACAGTCATACTTCACTTGTTTATAACTTTTTTCCAGTAAAAGTAAACTTTTCAAAATTGTTATCAAATTGTGTGCATTTTTCGTTTAGTCAATGTTTACAGGGATTTTTCATTTGGTCAGATAGTAAAAATTACAGCTTTCACCATGTGCACGGTATGTTGTCTGACAATTTACAGCGTCCGAAATCCAGTGTGCACAAGAAGACTGCATTTTTAATTATTCCTTTCTATAGAATCCACATAATATCGGTCTCAAATTGTCGAAAATTTCGTGCGTTATCCATAATTACAAAATTTTTGTCTCCATATTGATTGGAGTCGGGGCTAAATTCAACGGTATGTGGTCTTGTGTTCGTTCATTTGAGGAAATTTTCATGCGACCCTAAACTGGGAGATCAGTCATACTTCACTTGTTTATAACTTTTTTCCAGTAAAAGAAATCTATTCAAAATTGGTATCAAATTGTGTGCATTTTTTCGTTTAGTCAATGTTTACAGGGATTTTTCATTTGGTCAGATAGTAAAAATTACAGCTTTCACCATGTGCGTGTTATGTCGTCTGACAATTTACAGCGTCCGAAATCGAGTGTGCACAAGAAGACTGCATTTCTAATTATTCCTTTCTGTAGAATCCACATAATATCGGTGTCAAATTGTCGAGAATTTCGTGCGTTATTCATAATTAGAAAACTTTTGTCTCCATCTTGAATAGAGTCGGGGCTAAATTCAACGGTATGTGCTCTTGTGTTCGTTCATTTGGGAAAATTTTCATTTCGCTTTAAACTGGCATATCAGTCATACTTCACTTGTTTATAACTTTTTTCCAGTAAAAGAAATCTATTCAAAATTCGTATCAAATTGTGTGCATTTTTTCGTTTAGTCAATGTTTACAGGGATTTTTCATTTGGTCAGATAGTAAAAATTACAGCTTTCACCATGTGCGTGGTGTCGTCTGACAATTTACAGCGTCCGAAATCGAGTGTGCACAAGAAGACTGCATTTCTAATTATTCCTTTCTATAGAATCCACATAATATCGGTGTCAAATTGTCGAGAATTTCGTGCGTTATTCATAATTACAAAACTTTTGTCTCCATCTTGAATAGAGTCGGGGCTAAATTCAACAGTATGTGCTCTTGTGTTCGTTCATTTGAGAAAATTTTCATTTCGCTTTAAACTGGCATATCAGTCATACTTCACTTGTTTATAACTTTTTTCCAGTAAAAGAAATCTATTCAAAATTGGTATCAAATTGTGTGCATTTTTTCGTTTAATCAATGTTTACAGGGATTTTTCATTTGGTCAGATAGTAAAAATTACAGCTTTCACCATGTGCACGGTATGTTGTCTGACAATTTACAGCGTCCGAAATCCAGTGTGCACAAGAAGACTGCATTTCTAATTATTCCTTTCTATAGAATCCACATAATATCGGTCTCAAATTGTCGAAAATTTCGTGCGTTATCCATAATTACAAAACTTTTGTCTCCATCTTGAATAGAGTCGGGGCTAAATTCAACGGTATGTGCTCTTGTGTTCGTTCATTTGAGGAAATTTTCATTTCGCTTTAAACTGGGATATCAGTCATACTTCACTTGTTTATAACTTTTTTCCAGTAAAAGAAATCTATTCAAAATTGGTATCAAATTGTGTGCATTTTTTCGTTTAGTCAATGTTTACAGGGATTTTTCATTTGGTCAGATAGTAAAAATTACAGCTTTCACCATGTGCGTGGTATGTCGTCTGACAATTTACCGCGTCCGAAATCGAGTGTGCACAAGAAGACTGCATTTCTAATTATTCCTTTCTATAGAATCCACATAATATCGGTGTCAAATTGTCGAGAATTTCGTGCGTTATTCATAATTACAAAATTTTGTCTCCATCTTGAATAGTGTCCGGGCTAAATTCAACGGTATGTGCTCGTGTGTTCGTTCATTTGAGGAAATTTTCATGCGGCCCTGAAGTTGGAGATCAGTCATATTTCACTTGTTTATAACTTTTTTCCAGTAAAAGAAATCTATTCAAAATTGGTATCAAATTGTGTGCATTTTTTCGTTTAGTCAATGTTTACAGGGATTTTTCATTTGGTCAGATAGTAAAAATTACAGCTTTCACCATTTGCACGGTATGTTGTCTGACAATTTACAGCGTCCGAAATCCAGTGTGCACAAGAAGACTGCATTTCTAATTATTCCTTTCTATAGAATCCACATAATATCGGTCTCAAATTGTCGAAAATTTCGTGCGTTATCCATAATTACAAAACTTTTGTCTCCATCTTGAATAGAGTCCGGGCTAAATTCAACGGTATGTGCTCTTGTGTTCGTTCATTTGAGGAAATTTTCATTTCGCTTTAAACTGGGATATCAGTCATACTTCACTTGTTTATAACTTTTTTCCAGTAAAAGTAAACTTTTCAAAATTGTTATCAAATTGTGTGCATTTTTCGTTTAGTCAATGTTTACAGGGATTTTTCATTTGGTCAGATAGTAAAAATTACAGCTTTCACCATGTGCGTGGTATGTCGTCTGACAATTTACAGCGTCCGAAATCGTGTGTGCACAAGAAGACTGCATTTCTAATTATTCCTTTCTATAGAATCCACATAATATCGGTGTCAAATTGTCGAGAATTTCGTGCGTTATTCATAATTACAAAACTTTTGTCTCCATCTTGAATAGAGTCGGGGCTAAATTCAACAGTATGTGCTCTTGTGTTCGTTCATTTGAGAAAATTTTCATTTCGCTTTAAACTGGCATATCAGTCATACTTCACTTGTTTATAACTTTTTTCCAGTAAAACAAATCTATTCAAAATTGGTATCAAATTGTGTGCATTTTTTCGTTTAATCAATGTTTACAGGGATTTTTCATTTGGTCAGATAGTAAAAATTACAGCTTTCACCATATGCACGGTATGTTGTCTGACAATTTACAGCGTCCGAAATCCAGTGTGCACAAGAAGACTGCATTTCTAATTATTCCTTTCTATAGAATCCACATAATATCGGTCTCAAATTGTCGAAAATTTCGTGCGTTATCCATAATTACAAAACTTTTGTCTCCATCTTGAATAGAGTCCGGGCTAAATTCAACGGTATGTGCTCTTGTGTTCGTTCATTTGAGGAAATTTTCATTTCGCTTTAAACTGGGATATCAGTCATACTTCACTTGTTTATAACTTTTTTCCAGTAAAAGTAAACTTTTCAAAATTGTTATCAAAGTGTGTGCATTTTTTCATTTAGTCAATGTTTACAGGGATTTTTCATTTGGTCAGATAGTAAAAATTACAGCTTTCACCATGTGCGTGGTATGTCGTCTGACAATTTACAGCCTCCGAAATCCAATGTGCACAAAATGACTGCATTTCTAATTATTCCTTTCTATAGAATCCACATAATATCGGTGTCAAATTGTCGAGAATTTCGTGCGTTATGCATAATTACTAAACTTTTGTCTCCATCTTGAATAGACTCGGGGCTAAATTCAACGGTATGCGCTCTTGTGTTCGTTCATTTGAGGAAATTTTCATTTGGCTTTAAACTGGGATATCAGTCATACTTCACTTGTTTATAACTTTTTTCCAGTAAATGTAAACTTTTCAAAATTGTTATCAAATTGTGTGCATTTTTCGTTTAGTCAATGTTTACAGGGATTTTTCATTTGGTCAGATAGTAAAAATTACAGCTTTCACCATGTGCACGGTATGTTGTCTGACAATTTACAGCGTCCGAAATCCAGTGTGCACAAGAAGACTGCATTTCTAATTATTCCTTTCTATAGAATCCACATAATATCGGTCTCAAATTGTCGAGAATTTCGTGCGTTATTCATAATTACAAAACTTTTGTCTCCGTCTTGAATAGAGTCGGGGCTAAATTCAACGGTATGTGCTCTTGTGTTCGTTCATTTGAGAAAATTTTCATTTCGCTTTAAACTGGCATATCAGTCATACTTCACTTGTTTATAACTTTTTTCCAGTAAAAGAAATCTATTCAAAATTGGTATCAAATTGTGTGCATTTTTTCGTTTAGTCAATGTTTACAGGGATTTTTCATTTGGTCAGATAGTAAAAATTACAGCTTTCACCATGTGCACGGTATGTTGTCTGACAATTTACAGCGTCCGAAATCCAGTGTGCACAAGAAGACTGCATTTCTAATTATTCCTTTCTATAGAATCCACATAATATCGGTCTCAAATTTCGTGCGTTATCCATAATTACAAAACTTTTGTCTCCATCTTGAATAGAGTCGGGGCTAAATTCAACGGTATGTGCTCTTGTGTTCGTTTATTTGAGGAAATTTTCATTTCGCTTTAAACTGGGATATCAGTCATACTTCACTTGTTTATAAGTTTTTCCAGTAAAAGTAAACTTTTCAAAATTGTTATCAAATTGTGTGCATTTTTCGTTTAGTCAATGTTTACAGGGATTTTTCATTTGGTCAGATAGTAAAAATTACAGCTTTCACCATGTGCACGGTATGTTGTCTGACAATTTACAGCGCCCGAAATCCAGTGTGCACAAGAAGACTGCATTTCTAATTATTCCTTTCTATAGAATCCACATAATATCGGTCTCAAATTGTCGAGAATTTCGTGCGTTATTCATAATTACAAAACTTTTGTCTCCATCTTGAATAGAGTCGGGGCTAAATTCAACGGTATGTGCTCTTGTGTTCGTTCATTTGAGAAAATTTTCATTTCGCTTTAAACTGGCATATCAGTCATACTTCACTTGTTTATAACTTTTTTCCAGTAAAAGAAATCTATTCAAAATTGGTATCAAATTGTGTGCATTTTTTCGTTTAGTCAATGTTTACAGGGATTTTTCATTTGGTCAGATAGTAAAAATTACAGCTTTCACCATGTGCACGGTATGTTGTCTGACAATTTTCAGCGTCCGAAATCCAGTGTGCACAAGAAGACTGCATTTCTAATTATTCCTTTCTATAGAATCCACATAATATCGGTCTCAAATTGTCGAAAATTTCGTGCGTTATCTATAATTACAAAACTTTTGTCTCCATATTGAATAGAGTCGGGGCTAAATTCAACGGTATGTGGTCTTGTGTTCGTTCATTTGAGGAAATTTTCATGCGGCCCTAAACTGGGAGATCAGTCATACTTCACTTGTTTATAACTTTTTTCCAGTAAAAGAAATCTATTCAAAATTGGTATCAAATTGTGTGCATTTTTTCGTTTAGTCAATGTTTACAGGGATTTTTCATTTGGTCAGATAGTAAAAATTACAGCTTTCACCATGTGCACGGTATGTTGTCTGACAATTTACAGCGTCCGAAATCCAGTGTGCACAAGAAGACTGCATTTCTAATTATTCCTTTCTATAGAATCCACATAATATCGGTCTCAAATTTCGTGCGTTATCCATAATTACAAAACTTTTGTCTCCATCTTGAATAGAGTCGGGGCTAAATTCAACGGTATGTGCTCTTGTGTTCGTTTATTTGAGGAAATTTTCATTTCGCTTTAAACTGGGATATCAGTCATACTTCACTTGTTTATAAGTTTTTCCAGTAAAAGTAAACTTTTCAAAATTGTTATCAAATTGTGTGCATTTTTCGTTTAGTCAATGTTTACAGGGATTTTTCATTTGGTCAGATAGTAAAAATTACAGCTTTCACCATGTGCACGGTATGTTGTCTGACAATTTACAGCGCCCGAAATCCAGTGTGCACAAGAAGACTGCATTTCTAATTATTCCTTTCTATAGAATCCACATAATATCGGTCTCAAATTGTCGAGAATTTCGTGCGTTATTCATAATTACAAAACTTTTGTCTCCATCTTGAATAGAGTCGGGGCTAAATTCAACGGTATGTGCTCTTGTGTTCGTTCATTTGAGAAAATTTTCATTTCGCTTTAAACTGGCATATCAGTCATACTTCACTTGTTTATAACTTTTTTCCAGTAAAAGAAATCTATTCAAAATTGGTATCAAATTGTGTGCATTTTTTCGTTTAGTCAATGTTTACAGGGATTTTTCATTTGGTCAGATAGTAAAAATTACAGCTTTCACCATGTGCACGGTATGTTGTCTGACAATTTTCAGCGTCCGAAATCCAGTGTGCACAAGAAGACTGCATTTCTAATTATTCCTTTCTATAGAATCCACATAATATCGGTCTCAAATTGTCGAAAATTTCGTGCGTTATCTATAATTACAAAACTTTTTTCTCCATATTGAATAGAGTCGGGGCTAAATTCAACGGTATGTGGTCTTGTGTTCGTTCATTTGAGGAAATTTTCATGCGGCCCTAAACTGGGAGATCAGTCATACTTCACTTGTTTATAACTTTTTTCCAGTAAAAGAAATCTATTCAAAATTGGTATCAAATTGTGTGCAATTTTTCGTTTAGTCAATGTTTACAGGGATTTATCATTTGGTCAGATAGTAAAAATTACAGCTTTCACCATGTGCGTGGTATGTCGTCTGACAATTTACAGCGTCCGAAATCGTGTGTGCACAAGAAGACTGCATTTCTAATTATTCCTTTCTATAGAATCCACATAATATCGGTGTCAAATTGTCGAGAATTTCGTGCGTTATTCATAATTACAAAACTTTTGTCTACATCTTGAATAGAGTCGGGGCTAAATTCAACGGTATGTGCTCTTGTGTTCGTTCATTTGAGAAAATTTTCATTTCGCTTTAAACTGGCATATCAGTCATACTTCACTTGTTTATAACTTTTTTCCAGTAAAAGTAATCTATTCACAATTGGTATCAAATTGTGTGCATTTTTTCGTTTAGTCAATGTTTACAGGGATTTTTCATTTGGTCAGATAGTAAAAATTACAGCTTTCACCATGTGCACGGTATGTTGTCTGACAATTTACAGCGTCCGAAATCCAGTGTGCACAAGAAGACTGCATTTCTAATTATTCCTTTCTATAGAATCCACATAATATCGGTCTCAAATTGTCGAAAATTTCGTGCGTTATCCATAATTACAAAACTTTTGTCTCCATCTTGAATAGAGTCGGGGCTAAATTCAACGGTATGTGCTCTTGTGTTCGTTCATTTGAGGAAATTTTCATTTCGCTTTAAACTGGGATATCAGTTATACTTCACTTGTTTATAAGTTTTTCCAGTAAAAGTAAACTTTTCAAAATTGTTATCAAATTGTGTGCATTTTTCGTTTAGTCAATGTTTACAGGGATTTTTCATTTGGTCAGATAGTAAAAATTACAGCTTTCACCATGTGCACGGTATGTTGTCTGACAATTTACAGCGTCCGAAATCCAGTGTGCACAAGAAGACTGCATTTCTAATTATTCCTTTCTATAGAATCCACATAATATCGGTCTCAAATTGTCGAGAATTTCGTGCGTTATTCATAATTACAAAACTTTTGTCTCCGTCTTGAATAGAGTCGGGGCTAAATTCAACGCTATGTGCTCTTGTGTTCGTTCATTTGAGAAAATTTTCATTTCGCTTTAAACTGGCATATCAGTCATACTTCACTTGTTTATAACTTTTTTCCAGTAAAAGAAATCTATTCAAAATTGGTATCAAATTGTGTGCATTTTTTCGGTTAGTCAATGTTTACAGGGATTTTTCATTTGGTCAGATAGTAAAAATTACAGCTTTCACCATGTGCACGGTATGTTGTCTGACAATTTACAGCGTCCGAAATCCAGTGTGCACAAGAAGACTGCATTTCTAATTATTCCTTTCTATAGAATCCACATAATATCGGTCTCAAATTTCGTGCGTTAACCATAATTACAAAACTTTTGTCTCCATCTTGAATAGAGTCGGGGCTAAATTCAACGGTATGTGCTCTTGTGTTCGTTCATTTGAGGAAATTTTCATTTCGCTTTAAACTGGGATATCAGTCATACTTCACTTGTTTATAAGTTTTTCCAGTAAAAGTAAACTTTTCAAAATTGTTATCAAATTGTGTGCATTTTTCGTTTAGTCAATGTTTACAGGGATTTTTCATTTGGTCAGATAGTAAAAATTACAGCTTTCACCATGTGCACGGTATGTTGTCTGACAATTTACAGCGCCCGAAATCCAGTGTGCACAAGAAGACTGCATTTCTAATTATTCCTTTCTATAGAATCCACATAATATCGGTCTCAAATTGTCGAGAATTTCGTGCGTTATTCATAATTACAAAACTTTTGTCTCCATCTTGAATAGAGTCGGGGCTAAATTCAACGGTATGTGCTCTTGTGTTCGTTCATTTGAGAAAATTTTCATTTCGCTTTAAACTGGCATATCAGTCATACTTCACTTGTTTATAACTTTTTTCCAGTAAAAGAAATCTATTCAAAATTGGTATCAAATTGTGTGCATTTTTTCGTTTAGTCAATGTTTACAGGGATTTTTCATTTGGTCAGATAGTAAAAATTACAGCTTTCACCATGTGCACGGTATGTTGTCTGACAATTTTCAGCGTCCGAAATCCAGTGTGCACAAGAAGACTGCATTTCTAATTATTCCTTTCTATAGAATCCACATAATATCGGTCTCAAATTGTCGAAAATTTCGTGCGTTATCTATAATTACAAAACTTTTGTCTCCATCTTGAATAGAGTCGGGGCTAAATTCAACGGTATGTGGTCTTGTGTTCGTTCATTTGAGGAAATATTCATGCGGCCCTAAACTGGGAGATCAGTCATACTTCACTTGTTTATAACTTTTTTCCAGTAAAAGAAATCTATTCAAAATTGGTATCAAATTGTGTGCATTTTTTCGTTTAGTCAATGTTTACAGGGATTTTTCATTTGGTCAGATAGTAAAAATTACAGCTTTCACCATGTGCGTGGTATGTCGTCTGTCAATTTACAGCGTCCGAAATCGAGTGTGCACAAGAAGACTGCATTTCTAATTATTCCTTTCTATAGAATCCACATAATATCGGTGTCAAATTGTCGAGAATTTCGTGCGTTATTCATAATTACAAAACTTTTGTCTCCATCTTGAATAGTGTCGGGGCTAAATTCAACGGTATGTGCTCTTGTGTTCGTTCATTTGAGGAAATTTTCATGCGGCCCTGAACTTGGAGATCAGTCATACTTCACTTGTTTATAACTTTTTTCCAGTAAAAGAAATCTATTCAAAATTGGTATCAAATTGTGTGCATTTTTTCGTTTAGTCAATGTTTACAGGGATTTTTCATTTGGTCAGATAGTAAAAATTACAGCTTTCACCATGTGCACGGTATGTTGTCTGACAATTTACAGCGTCCGAAATCCAGTGTGCACAAGAAGACTGCATTTCTAATTATTCCTTTCTATAGAATCCACATAATATCGGTCTCAAATTTCGTGCGTTATCCATAATTACAAAACTTTTGTCTCCATCTTGAATAGAGTCGGGGCTAAATTCAACGGTATGTGCTCTTGTGTTCGTTCATTTGAGGAAATTTTCATTTCGCTTTAAACTGGGATATCAGTCATACTTCACTTGTTTATAAGTTTTTCCAGTAAAAGTAAACTTTTCAAAATTGTTATCAAATTGTGTGCATTTTTCGTTTAGTCAATGTTTACAGGGATTTTTCATTTGGTCAGATAGTAAAAATTACAGCTTTCACCATGTGCACGGTATGTTGTCTGACAATTTACAGCGCCCGAAATCCAGTGTGCACAAGAAGACTGCATTTCTAATTATTCCTTTCTATAGAATCCACATAATATCGGTCTCAAATTGTCGAGAATTTCGTGCGTTATTCATAATTACAAAACTTTTGTCTCCATCTTGAATAGAGTCGGGGCTAAATTCAACGGTATGTGCTCTTGTGTTCGTTCATTTGAGAAAATTTTCATTTCGCTTTAAACTGGCATATCAGTCATACTTCACTTGTTTATAACTTTTTTCCAGTAAAAGAAATCTATTCAAAATTGGTATCAAATTGTGTGCATTTTTTCGTTTAGTCAATGTTTACAGGGATTTTTCATTTGGTCAGATAGTAAAAATTACAGCTTTCACCATGTGCACGGTATGTTGTCTGACAATTTTCAGCGTCCGAAATCCAGTGTGCACAAGAAGACTGCATTTCTAATTATTCCTTTCTATAGAATCCACATAATATCGGTCTCAAATTGTCGAAAATTTCGTGCGTTATCTATAATTACAAAACTTTTGTCTCCATCTTGAATAGAGTCGGGGCTAAATTCAACGGTATGTGGTCTTGTGTTCGTTCATTTGAGGAAATATTCATGGGGCCCTAAACTGGGAGATCAGTCATACTTCACTTGTTTATAACTTTTTTCCAGTAAAAGAAATCTATTCAAAATTGGTATCAAATTGTGTGCATTTTTTCGTTTAGTCAATGTTTACAGGGATTTTTCATATGGTCAGATAGTAAAAATTACAGCTTTCACCATGTGATTGGTATGTCGTCTGTCAATTTACAGCGTCCGAAATCGAGTGTGCACAAGAAGACTGCATTTCTAATTATTCCTTTCTATAGAATCCACATAATATCGGTGTCAAATTGTCGAGAATTTCGTGCGTTATTCATAATTACAAAACTTTTGTCTCCATCTTGAATAGTGTCGGGGCTAAATTCAACGGTATGTGCTCTTGTGTTCGTTCATTTGAGGAAATTTTCATGCGGCCCTGAACTTGGAGATCAGTCATACTTCACTTGTTTATAACTTTTTTCCAGTAAAAGAAATCTATTCAAAATTGGTATCAAATTGTGTGCATTTTTTCGTTAATCAATGTTTACAGGGATTTTTCATTTGGTCAGATAGTAAAAATTACAGCTTTCACCATGTGCACGGTATGTTGTCTGACAATTTACAGCGTCCGAAATCCAGTGTGCACAAGAAGACTGCATTTCTAATTATTCCTTTCTATAGAATCCACATAATATCGGTCTCAAATTTCGTGCGTTATCCATAATTACAAAACTTTTGTCTCCATCTTGAATAGAGTCGGGGCTAAATTCAACGGTATGTGCTCTTGTGTTCGTTCATTTGAGGAAATTTTCATTTCGCTTTAAACTGGGATATCAGTCATACTTCACTTGTTTATAAGTTTTTCCAGTAAAAGTAAACTTTTCAAAATTGTTATCAAATTGTGTGCATTTTTCGTTTAGTCAATGTTTACAGGGATTTTTCATTTGGTCAGATAGTAAAAATTACAGCTTTCACCATGTGCACGGTATGTTGTCTGACAATTTACAGCGCCCGAAATCCAGTGTGCACAAGAAGACTGCATTTCTAATTATTCCTTTCTATAGAATCCACATAATATCGGTCTCAAATTGTCGAGAATTTCGTGCGTTATTCATAATTACAAAACTTTTGTCTCCATCTTGAATAGAGTCGGGGCTAAATTCAACGGTATGTGCTCTTGTGTTCGTTCATTTGAGAAAATTTTCATTTCGCTTTAAACTGGCATATCAGTCATACTTCACTTGTTTATAACTTTTTTCCAGTAAAAGAAATCTATTCAAAATTGGTATCAAATTGTGTGCATTTTTTCGTTTAGTCAATGTTTACAGGGATTTTTCATTTGGTCAGATAGTAAAAATTACAGCTTTCACCATGTGCACGGTATGTTGTCTGACAATTTTCAGCGTCCGAAATCCAGTGTGCACAAGAAGACTGCATTTCTAATTATTCCTTTCTATAGAATCCACATAATATCGGTCTCAAATTGTCGAAAATTTCGTGCGTTATCTATAATTACAAAACTTTTGTCTCCATCTTGAATAGAGTCGGGGCTAAATTCAACGGTATGTGGTCTTGTGTTCGTTCATTTGAGGAAATATTCATGCGGCCCTAAACTGGGAGATCAGTCATACTTCACTTGTTTATAACTTTTTTCCAGTAAAAGAAATCTATTCAAAATTGGTATCAAATTGTGTGCATTTTTTCGTTTAGTCAATGTTTACAGGGATTTTTCATTTGGTCAGATAGTAAAAATTACAGCTTTCACCATGTGATTGGTATGTCGTCTGTCAATTTACAGCGTCCGAAATCGAGTGTGCACAAGAAGACTGCATTTCTAATTATTCCTTTCTATAGAATCCACATAATATCGGTGTCAAATTGTCGAGAATTTCGTGCGTTATTCATAATTACAAAACTTTTGTCTCCATCTTGAATAGTGTCGGGGCTAAATTCAACGGTATGTGCTCTTGTGTTCGTTCATTTGAGGAAATTTTCATGCGGCCCTGAACTTGCAGATCAGTCATACTTCACTTGTTTATAACTTTTTTCCAGTAAAAGAAATCTATTCAAAATTGGTATCAAATTGTGTGCATTTTTTCGTTAATCAATGTTTACAGGGATTTTTCATTTGGTCAGATAGTAAAAATTACAGCTTTCACCATGTGCACGGTATGTTGTCTGACAATTTACAGCGTCCGAAATCCAGTGTGCACAAGAAGACTGCATTTCTAATTATTCCTTTCTATAGAATCCACATAATATCGGTCTCAAATTGTCGAAAATTTCGTGCGTTATCCATAATTACAAAACTTTTGTCTCCATCTTGAATAGAGTCGGGGCTAAATTCAACGGTATGTGCTCTTGTGTTCGTTCATTTGAGGAAATTTTCATGCGGCCCTGAACTTGGAGATCAGTCATACTTCACTTGTTTATAACTTTTTTCCAGTAAAAGAAATCTATTCAAAATTGGTATCAAATTGTGTGCATTTTTTCGTTTAGTCAATGTTTACAGGGATTTTTCATTTGGTCAGATAGTAAAGATTACAGCTTTCACCATGTGCACGGTATGTTGTCTGACAATTTACAGCGTCCGAAATCGAGTGTGCACAAGAAGACTTCATTTCTAATTATTCCTTTCTATAGAATCCACATAATATCGGTCTCAAATTGTCGAAAATTTCGTGCGTTATCCATAATTACAAAACTTTTGTCTCCATCTTGAATAGAGTCGGGGCTAAATTCAACGGTATGTGCTCTTGTGTTCGTTCATTTGAGGAAATTTTCATTTCTCTTTAAACTGGGATATCAGTCATACTTCACTTGTTTATAACTTTTTTCCAGTAAAAGTAGACTTTTCAAAATTGTTATCAAATTGTGTGCATTTTTCGTTTAGTGAATGTTTACAGGGATTTTTCATTTGGTCAGATAGTAAAAATTACAGCTTTCACCATGTGCACGGTATGTTGTCTGACAATTTACAGCGTCCGAAATCCAGTGTGCACAAGAAGACTGCATTTCTAATTATTCCTTTCTATAGAATCCACATAATATCGGTCTCAAATTGTCCAGAATTTCGTCCGTTATTCATAATTACAAAACTTTTGTCTCCATCTTGAATAGAGTCGGGGCTAAATTCAACGGTATGTGCTCTTGTGTTCGTTCATTTGAGGAAATTTTCATGCGGCCCTGAACTTGGAGATCAGTCATACTTCACTTGTTTATAACTTTTTTCCAGTAAAAGAAATCTATTCAAAATTGGTATCAAATTGTGTGCATTTTTTCGTTTAGTCAATGTTTACAGGGATTTATCATTTGGTCAGATAGTAAAAATTACAGCTTTCACCATGTGCACGGTATGTTGTCTGACAATTTACAGCGTCCGAAATCCAGTGTGCACAAGAAGACTGCATTTCTAATTATTCCTTTCTATAGAATCCACATAATATCGGTCTCAAATTGTCGAAAATTTCGTGCGTTATC
Organism: Acanthosepion esculentum; assembly: GCA_964036315.1. NCBI lineage: Eukaryota > Metazoa > Mollusca > Cephalopoda > Sepiida > Sepiidae > Acanthosepion > Acanthosepion esculentum. The sequence continues at coordinate 17,050 of CAXIWW010000680.1, forward strand.
CATAATTACAAAACTTTTGTCTCCATCTTGAATAGAGTCGGGGCTAAATTCAACGGTATGTGCTCTTGTGTTCATTCATTTGAGGAAATTTTCATGCGGCCCTGAACTTGGAGATCAGTCATACTTCACTTGTTTATAACTTTTTTCCAGTAAAAGAAATCTATTCAAAATTGGTATCAAATTGTGTGCATTTTTTCGTTTAGTCAATGTTTACAGGGATTTTTCATTTGGTCAGATAGTAAAGATTACAGCTTTCACCATGTGCACGGTATGTTGTCTGACAATTTACAGCGTCCGAAATCGAGTGTGCACAAGAAGACTTCATTTCTAATTATTCCTTTCTATAGAATCCACATAATATCGGTCTCAAATTGTCGAAAATTTCGTGCGTTATCCATAATTACAAAACTTTTGTCTCCATCTTGAATAGAGTCGGGGCTAAATTCAACGGTATGTGCTCTTGTGTTCGTTCATTTGAGGAAATTTTCATTTCGCTTTAAACTGGGATATCAGTCATACTTCACTTGTTTATAACTT
>CAXIWW010000681.1:5000-50000 GCA_964036315.1 Acanthosepion esculentum
ACAGAAGCATAATTTATCATTAATGAAAATGTTTTTTTGTTTTGTTTATAGTTTTAGACACACAATTTAACAAATGAAAACCTCAGAATCTTCTCAATCATCTTTATATGATAATGTTTAAGGCAGAACCTGACTAAACTCAACTTAGTTTGACATAAGAAGCTGATCACATAAGGATTAAACTTGCTACACTAGTGAACTGTTTATGAGATTATTTTGCTAAACATTGTACTACAGTAATCATCTTATGCAGCCTGAATTCTGGATAAAAGAAGGTGAGGCTATAAAATTAATGCTTTGCTTCAAATACATTTGTACCTGAATTTTACTTTTTCATCAACATTTGTTCAAATTGTCCTTAATTTGACAGAATTTACAAGATATAACTTTACCAGAGAAACTTTTATAACTATGATTTTTTCAAAGACATTTAACAACTGATAAAAGACAAATTAGAACATCGTTGATAAGTATGACTGATTTTGACGAATATTTCATAGCTTAAGACCCAAATTTTGAAAATTTCAGTTAGGAAGACAATTTCTAATAATATTATTTCATACAATTGAGAATTGGTAAACTATTTTGTTTACTTTTCAAAAAACTGTCTCTTCTTAATCTACTTGTGCATGGCAATGTCTATCTGGCCTTGTCAGTTCACATTCTGAAGCAGGATAGCTGGAGAGTTAAAAATATAACCAGAAAGATAGAGCTCAAGTTTTCCTCTTAGAATTCTTGTTAAAAATTTGGAAAAAAAAACAAACCTTTAAATGTGATAAAATACTTTCTAAATTTCTTCTTTTTTGGTTGACAAGAGCAAGAAAAGTCGGATGTGAACTCCTGCTTAAAAAAATTTAGGCTTTGTTTCAAGAGCTTTGAAATAAAGATAAAAACAAGGCAAAGTGTAAACACCAGTTGAAATCAATTGAAGAGAAAAAGTGAAAGACGTATAAACCATCATATGTCCATGTATATTTATTATATAACAGTAAAGTGATGATATTTATTATATAACAGTAAAGTGATGATGCAACATTATGTCAGAATTGATAATTCAAAAATGCTTTGTGGTACAATAAAGAGTTCAGACATCAGAGGATGCACAAACTTTTTTTATCACAGGCACAGATTCCCAGTGATAGATTATTCATAATACTCCTGACTTAATTCTTAATCACTACTGATAGTAGCAATGGTCTCAGTAAAGTCTCTTTGAAGAAGCTTATAATATAATTTACAAAAAACAAATCACAACACATTAAATTTTAATCTCTAACCCATACAAATAACATATTTTTTTTAAATATAGAGGTGAAAGCTGAAAGTTCATGAGAAATTATATATAAATAAGATATAGAGATTCATATTTTCTATATATGTGAAACGACATTCAGTTTAATTGCAAAATCTATAAATTAATGAAACAATGCTTATAGTTATAGGAAGAATTGATTTCCATCATTAAATTAAAAAAAAGCAGAATAAAAGTAGATATGCATACTAATTAATTTATAAACCTGGTTGTGTTGTTAGACTTGTTGTTTAAATGGAAAGGAAATTTTTGCAGATACAAAACTATGATGAGCAGACGGCACTATTTTCATAGCAAAAATGTTAAATCATAATTATTTATATGAACACTTGGAATAAAAGACCAATGTTAGAAATGCTGTGAAATGGAACATGTTTGGATCATCTTTTAATTTAAGAACAAAAACCAAACAGGCAAACACAATGCAGCAGAGTTTTATTTGTGCATGCAGAAGACCAATAGAGGACAAAAAAAATGAAATTTCTAAGATTTTTGAAAAGGTCTTACAAATATTTGGCTTAAAAGTGGAACTTGATTAATATCTTGTAATCAAACAATATATTCTGCATGGCAAAATGGAAATATTTTTCATGTGTCTGTTTTGCTTATGTTTTATTCAATGCAGCAATCACATCGATCTAGTGGAAAGAAATTCCTCAAAAGATACAAGTGAATAAGAAGCAAATGGAAGAGCCACATGCTTTTAATATAAGTCTGCAAATTAAACAACACCAAAGTAGTAAAATATCAGCTAAAAATTAAATAATGCTATCTTTAAAATAAATCATTTATTTTTTTAAATAAGCGAATGTATGTAAAAAAGTGGGGGAGTGTGTGTGTGTATGCGATAGTCTTTGTGCATTAGTGAAATAGAAAGAGAGTAGAAAATCAGTTTTGATAAAATCTGTTTACTTATAGAAATAATGAATAACTTACAAAAGAAAATATTTTTCTTTCAAATCAAAATAAAAAAGCATCATTACAATTGTAACAAATTGGGTGAAAACAAATATAAAATTTTCAAATTAAAAATAAAAGCAAATCAATCTTTATACAAGAAATAAATCTTGAATTTTTATGATGCACAAAATGATATAAAATAACAAAATAAATAAAAGCTTTCACCTTTCGTTGTCAGGGGCCCATAATGAGGAGGCATTGAATTTCATGAGTTTCAAAATGTCTGAGATTCTCTTGTTTGTTGCTGATAAATTAAAAGTTTGAACCAATTCCAAATTTATTTTAAGTATTTAAGATAAATCTGTTTGGGCAAACTGAAAAACATAGATTGTTAAGAAATTGGATAAAAATTCAAGAATGTTCAATTATATCACTTTCAATATTTATTTTATTAACTGGAATATTTTGCAAATGTGAACCAGCCAGATTTGAACCTAGGATAATTTATAAAAAGGATCTTAAGTCTAAAACATTGTAACTAGAGCAGGAATTGTACCCTGTGCTAAAGGAGCCAAGATTAAAATAGAAAATGAGATAAAATTATTTATTCCTCTGATGATTTGAACAGAAAAATTGTGTTCAACTGTACAAGACTGCAATTTTTAAAGTTTTTTATGTTCAGCTGCTTTTCAAGAGATGCAGAAAAATTGTTCTGTGCCAAGACACTGAGGTGTCTAATAATTTTTTCTCTCTGGTGTATCTTGATTCTTCAGAGAGGGAGAGAGAGAGAGGGAGAGAGAGAGGGGGAGGGAGAGAGAGAGGGGGGCAGTGAACTGTACTACTTTGTCAATATTGGGACATTGTAATTCATGAGGGGAGACAATCAACGAGGAGTAGATGCCAATGAAAGGTGATATTTATGACATTGTCAAGAAGGCAAACACTATAGGCCAGTTCGGGTCAGTCCTGTGTTTTTCTAGAGACTGAATTTTCACTTAACATTATCCAATGATGTAGAATCTGCAGTCTAGAAAGTTACATAAGCAAATAGAGAAAATAAAAAAATAAGGTCAAAAGAGGATTGAATTGATTCAAGACCACAAAATGTGGAGTTTTGTCTGGAAATTTGTTTTTGGTATGAAAAAATGGCTGAGGTACCATAAAAAGTGGTGTCTCAGAAACGGATGGATTTAAGGAGTTTTGTCAGAATAAGAAAACAGCAGGAGAATGAAAATAAGTAAAGTATAAAGACATTGAGAGAAATGACACAAAAAGAAAAGGTGAAAGGTTGAAAGAAGTAGAAGGCTGGAAAATGAGAAGAATGATTGAGAAAAGGGGAACAGAAGACAAAGATGATAATTTGGAAGAAAAATGAAGGAATATTCAAGATCACTCATTAATTAAATAATTCCTTAATTTTATATTATATCATAAACACTTGTCTTTAAATATAAAGCTATGTATGCACGCATTTGCATATACCCTAACACTCTCAGACACAATGATTATATTAATTCAACATTGATATTTAAAACCTTTTTTAATACCAGTTTTAAAACCTTGCATATATCATATTTTTGAAACTGGTTAAACATCAATGAGAATTAAGTGTGAAATTCATTATGACTGTCATTGTACTTTCATAGAAGCATCCATTTGTAAGATTACACATATGTATGATACAGATGTTCATTGTATAACATAAAAATGTCATAATAAATAACTATGAAAACATGATAAAATTTACATATAAAATTTTCAGCATAGAAAAAAGGAAGACTGAACAAGGAACCTTACAGTTGGATTCTGGAAGATCGGCAGAAAAAAAAAAAGAACAAGTATTTTAAAGAAGCCATTCAGTGTCAACGATTAGTGAACTGGGAAAAATCCAAAGGCAAAAATATGCAGGGAAAGCATCAGTGGGAATCGATGACATAAGAAAAAGTGAAAGGCAACGTTGTGTCACTAAGAATTGCCAGTGATCATGAGATGCACCAAATGGAAACAGCATTGAGGGCAAAAAAAGGAAAGATTAAAAAAGAATTTTCAGGTTGGAGCAGGTTGAGGTTTGGAATCAGACAAGAGGCTTTTCACAATAACCGGGACAGTTTCAAGTTTCTTTTTAACAAAATTTGGTAAAACATCCGTTTTTTGGTATTTGATCATTTTACCTTCAATATCAACATATTTAAATGCCTGTCCAGATGGCTTAACACCTAATTGGGTGCCATCATTAAATCTGATCCAGATTTCACCATTGAAATGTTGAAATGACCAGCCAACATCTGGAACAAAAACCTGCCGTACAATTCTGTTGTTTTGGCTGCACTGAGATGACAAGCCATTGCTGTGGTTGGAAGATACAGAGGAAGTAGCCATGGCAACAGTTGGGGTGTGTGATGATAATGAGGATGAGGATGAGGATGATGATGACGATGGCTTAGTCTGCAGAGTATTGCTGCTGCCAATTAATGTAGGTGCTCCAATAAGATTGTTACTCACTACAGTACTTCCAGAGGAACTTAAGATGTCTGTTGGACACAGGTCTACATTGACTGTGGCACTTGGATTTTGTTTGGCACAATTGGCCTCAGCTACCACATCGGTTTTGATGCCAATGTTGGCTGGTTTTCGGCCTATGATAACTGGAAACAGGTTCTCTTCCACACTGCAAGCCATTTCCACAGAGTTAATCACTTGTTCCAATTCTAAGCAGCGTTGTCGATTCTCTTTCACATAGGTCAACAATGTTTGTGTTTCTTGGCTAAAACGCTGACCAGTGTCACCTGATTCCAACAGAAGAGATGTACCATTGCTTTCAATGATTCGAATGCCATTAGCTGAAATAGTGAATTTGGCTCCATCATAAAAATCTGCTTCAAAATCAGGGTTTGGGAAGTTCTCCATCAACATGCATTTTGCTTTCTGGGTGTACAATGTTACTTTTGGAGTTTTGGATCGGACCAGTTTAACAAATTTTGATGCATACTGATATTTTTTCTGGTATTTATCAGGAAGTGTTTTCAATTGGAACACTTTCTGTGACACATTATCAGATGGTGGTGGTGGTAGCACTTTTGTATTCAGCCCTGGGCAACCATTTGGTTGGTAAATCGTTATCTGCTGACCATCAGGCGAAATTAAAAATATTTCTGCCACCCGTTCCTCCTTGCTACGATTTTTTACAAACTCCAAACACACATCACCTGTGTCAAGGATACTGACAATGGCAGTTTTTGTTCGTTGTCGAATTGGTCTCAGTCTGTTCGAGGAAAGTGGAGACAATGGTGATATTTCTTTGCTGGCTTTTTGGGCGGAATCAATATTGTCTATAGATTTGCTTGATTCTTTATTGGGCTTGGTTACACTGACAGAAATTTGGTAATTTTTAATGTTTGCAGATGCAATTTGTTGTGAATTGCTGTAAATTATACTGCTCTGAGTTCCATCCAACTTTGATGGGAGTACTGATTGTTGGTCACATGGAGTGGATGTTTTGGCCTGAGAGTCACCATTTTCAAGTGTTAATACTTTTCTCATATTTTCTAGCCCTATTTCTGGGTTACTGCCTTCTGAAGAAATATCTGATGTTGTACAACCTGCCCCATGTTTTAGATAGAGGGAATTACTATTACTGCTGTGGTCAGATAAATTGGGATGACTAGCAGAACTTGGATCATGTGGTGCCAAATTACCACTATTGCTGCAGATAGAACCACTGTATGAGATACTTGAAGAGCTCCCTGAACTCTCTTGGCATTTCAAGTTTTTAAAATTAGTCTCACCATATTCATTTGGAAATTTCCCCCAAAGAGCATTATTAGAATTATTGTTATAATTATGGCATTTATTAGAAGCAGAAATAGAATTGTCTTCTACAATGATTTTCTGATGATAATTATCTGAAAGAAAAGAAGATTTTATACTTCTACCTTGATAAACAACAGGGGTTTTCAAATCATTATTATGTCTTTTAGAAAGATCTCCATCAGTGGATCCCACCTTTGGAAAGGTTCCACTTTGTGGGGTATATGAAGCTGGATGAATGTCATAGTGAATATAACGTTTAGAAGTTTTCTGAGGAAATACCTTGAGATTTTCAGGTGACTGTTCAGTTTTGTAGAAATCCTGTTCCGAAAGGTAACTCTGAACTTCTTTGATGGGGAGTCCAAGTACAGGACGGTGTCGGGAGGTTGAATAATTGTTGTTTCGAGTCCAGCTGTTTGTGCCAGTTTCTGTGCTCATCGTCCCCTGGCCACTATCCAGTGATGCCTCTACATAATAGGGTAGCTGCTTGTAACTGACGGGGTAACGCTTTTTCATGAACTGGTGTCTCGGAATATCCGACAGAGCAATTCGTTCTTTAGGATTCTTTCGTAGAAGGAGCTGAATGAGATCTTTGGCTTCAGCTGACAAATGATCAGGAAGGTGATATTCAGCTTGAATGACGCGATCCAGAGTACTTTTAACAGCATCAGTATCAAACGGGGGTCGACCAACCAGAAATGTATATAACATACATCCAAGAGACCAGACATCAGCTTCCAAGCCATGTGATGTTCTCATGGCGATCTCTGGAGAGATATAATTCGGGGTGCCACACATTGTGAAATGTTTTTCATCCGGCATTTCCAATCGGGTGGCCAGCCCGAAATCAGCGATCTTGACATGCATAGAACGAGTGAGAAGCAAATTGGCTAAAGTAAGATCCCTGTGTAAGATCCCATGAGAGTGAAGATAAAGCATACCACTGGTAATTTGTTCCATTAGAGTAGCCGCCTCTTGTTCCGATAAAACCATTCTCATTTGGTTAGAAGCATTTTTTTTTAAGTACCCATGCAACTCACCCAGGTGACATAACTCCAAAACCAGATAGACATAGTTCTGGTCTTCGAAGTAAGTGTATAGTTCCAAGATAGATGGATGTTTCATCCGAGAATGAATCTCGACTTCCTGTCGAACTCGGCTCACCATATCGGCAGCTTTCATCAATTTTTTGTCAATCATTTTGATAGCTACCTCCTGGCCACTGCGTCGACATTTCGCGCGGTACACACAAGCAAAGCCACCCTTGCCCAACAAGTTTAACACATTGTAATCTTCGATTTTCTCGCCAAAACTGTATGGATCTGCCATTATTAAGTATTCTCGGCAAAGTCCACATCGCTAAATGGTACGGAAATATCCAAACATTATCTTAAAATCAGAGACAGACAAGCCGACAGCAAAAATATCGGCCAGGCTTTGGAAAAGCCGTTTCTCACAAACTCAAAGGACGCGCCTCAACATGTAAGGATATTTGAAAAACATTGGCATTTGCCTCAAACCTACTATGGAAGACCATTATGGTAACATTATATCCAATTATAACAATACTTTCTTTCTTTTTTTAATTAGAAAATATCTAAATATTATCAATTATGTTTTTAATTACATCATTTTTTTTCATCAATTATTATTTCTAATGAGTAACCCCCCCCACTATCTACCACAAACTATTTTTCTAATGATCATTGTAGCACGTACAGGCTTTTAGTTGTCGCCGTTTCCAACGTTCATAGTGTCGTGTTTAATGCAGTTATCTCCCTTGACATCGCCGCCATTACAAACTTGAGCGGTGAACTTCGCTGCCTTTGACAACAAAAGATTCCAAATGTTAGCCTTTTAGATGATGCTTTTCGTCAATCCGATCATCCATTGCGTGGAAAATCCCCGACTGGTTAGTGTTGTTTTGTCTTGTAATATTTCTTTGCCTCATGATACCTGAAAACGTTTGATAAACATTCTCTTCTCAACCGAATTCACTGTGTAAACACCCTTTAGCACTTGGAAAGGTCTTACTACTCATTCCAGGCGGACATAAATTGGGGATTAATTTTATATAGTTTGAGTCTTGTAGATTGATCCCTTATTTTGTGACTTCTCATTCCGCTACTACATCAGCTCTAATTTACGAAACTAAATCGGAGACAAAAAGAATATTATAATTACTAAAAATAATTTTTTACGTAATAAAAAATTGTGAAACCCTGATCAGATTCATTTTATTTAGAAATTTTTTTTTTTTTATAGTTTTGCAATAAAGATTTCATTTTTTTTTTTTTTTTTCATCTACCGAATCATCCACGTGTCCCAACCCGATTTTAAAATCTTGTTCTTTTTTTTTTTTTTTTTTTTTTTTTTTGACACTATTTATATGGGTTTATTTATTTTCAATAAACAGATTCGTCATTGTTTATTGAACAAAGAATTATTGGGGACATTAAAATTTTAAAATGTATTTACTAATTTTAGTCCAACACAAAACTACGAGTGTAGGGCACACAATGAGAAACGAATGCGTTTTTGAAAATTTATCGTAAATTATACTTTATTTGATAATAGAAAAATCTTGCTTTGATATAAGGTGGAATTGATGACGAGGATGCAACGTATCGGTCTCTGTTCGGCCCAAGGGAAACAACTTGATTAGTACTATCCTCTAGTTTAAATCTGTCATTTTTAATTATTTTTAATTTATAGTTTTCAAATGTATTATTTGATCAGTCTGAATATCTCAAAAAATGATTACCTTTTTTAAATAAATCATTTTTTTCTTTTTGGCTTTACACTTTTTGAAATTAATTGATATTTTAGTATATCAGCTGATTTTTATTATTATTAAGAAGAAAACAAGGGGAGAAAAACACTTTACTCGTAATTAGTTAAATTTATTTAAATATTAATAGCGATTACAGTGTTTAATCCTGACTTTACCTGCAAAAAAAGAAAAAAACGCATGAAACGCCTGGTTTTTCTGTTTTTGACCCATCTCCAAAAATAACATTTTTTTTTTTTAGGTACCTCCAAAAATTTGCCATGTTACATGAGAAGATGCCCCCCCCCCCCCCAACATAATAAAAACAAAATTTTATCGTCAAAATTTGTGTCATTTAAGACTAAAAGGAATGTCTTAAAGGATGTTTTGATGTAACTTTTTTTATCATTCGTTTTAGAACCTTGGAAATATTGATTAGAAAATTTTTTTTGGCATCAAATCTGTTACCCACCCACTCATTTTATGAAATTTCGAGAAATTCTTTTTACTTTTTGTATCTTTGTTTTATTTGTTCTAAGGACAAGTCTTCAGAGAATTTATCATCAACTTTTTTGCTAAGCAGGACTCACACTTACAAAAAATAATCTTAAAGTAAAAAAAATGAAATATAAAATTAATTTTTTTTTTTTATATATATTAGAAAAAAACTTCTAATTGCATGAATAAAATAATGGACACTATTATCTTAAATGTTTTTCAATAAATAAATATTTTTACAGGAACTGTTTTCATTTTTAAAAAATTTTGAATTGAATTTATATAATTTATAAACTTTTAAATCTGTTAAAATTCTGCATTAATTTGTAACGGCCAAGTAATATTGTTATTAAAGTTAAAACTGCATTTACTTATCAGAAATGGCAAAGCTCAAATCACTGACCCACCTCCTGTCCATTTGTGTAAATATGGACGTTCATGCACGACTTTATCAGAAAATAAGAGAAGTCCCTATAATAAATTTAAAATTTATCAGTAATTTTCTAACATTTTCTCAACGAGCATATTTGTAAGGCTAGAAAGCCAAAGTACCAAAATTCCAATAAAATGTTACATTGTTTAAAATATTTTCTTATGTTTTAAGTATTACTGGGTAGTATATATATTTAAAAAAAAAATATGTAAAAAAGGGCATTCATGTATTCACCAAGCAATTTCTTTCAGTTCTGTCCCCCTTACTTAAATTTCCCAAACACCAGGCTCTCAATAAATCACTCAACATATTAGTAAAGCAACCAATCCATGTTTAAAAATGCTTTTCTGCTATATTTTATTAAAAAAGTAATATATTTGTTTCAGTTCAGATTGATTAAACTTTAAATCAGACAATTTTCCTAAAATGATGTTTCATAAAATTTTTTTTGTTTTTTAAGAGAAATATTTTATTGACAGATCTGTCAATCTGGATGAATTTATAGATTTTATTGATAAGGAGAAAAAAGAAAGATTCCATTCAAGTTAAATTCAGTTTGAAATACACTTGAGTATTTTGCTTAGTGGAAATATTAAATTTAATCTACTAACTTGGCTTGAAATTAAAACTTAAGGCTTCAAGAAACATTTTCCATTTTTTTAAATGCATTTTAAACTTAGATATCTTTTTCTTTTTTTTTTTTTTTAGAAGTATTTATATTCCCTAAATGGATAAAGTTATATATAATGGGTATAATCTATTTTAGCATTTCAAACAATTTATATATTGATTTATCTCCCTTAATGAATTAGAAACAATAGATTGTTTGACATAGGCCTATTAAAATTAGTCACGTCATTGTTTTGAATTAGTCTTGAAAAGAGAAAATGTTTCACCTACAACTCCCAGTCCATGAAAACAGGTCAAAATGTATGAGCCCTGTAGTTTGGGGAGATATAAGCTGAAAAAGATGGATAAAAATGTATATGATATTTATATTTGTGTACACACATGTATACATAACTAGTATTAAAAACATAATAATAAAAAAAGACAAAGGTACTAAAGAGTCACATTAATAAGATCACTCATGAAGTGAATAAAGCAATGAATTCAGAGAACAATTTATAAGACAGATATTTATTTCCTAATTCATATTTATTATTTTGATATCAGTAGTTTTTTTTCTTTTGTATCACTGCATGTCTTAAGACTTGTAGTTATAAAACTTTCCAAAAATATTTTCTCAACTTAGGAATTATTTTATTGAAATCATATAGTTCATTATTTTTAATTATTTCTTCTTTCCATTTCAACATTTTGTTCCATCTTTGTAACATTTGAAACATTTATTGTTTGTTAAATTTAATTGTGACATATTCTGCCTCCTCCCACTGCTGTTTTAAAATACTTTTTTTTGCTCTGATGAAAAAAGCCTAAACATGAAATCTAGAATATTCATAAAGAAGAAACCAAACATAAAACTACATAAAATTTACCAATTTATATGTTATTGATATAAAAAAAAAATAATGACTATATAATTGCATTTCAAAATAAAGAACATTTTGAAGAATTGTTAGTCTTGAAATAATTAATATTTGATTTGTTTAATTACAAATTAGAGAAATTAATAAATACTTTTTGCTGTATTTAATAAATTTTGCTTTTTTATTTTACTAAATGAATTTAATTTTGATTTTTTGTTTAGGTTGAATTTGATTAGAATAGCTTTCGAATATTTTTGCTTGTCTCTTGATTTGAAAAACCCAGATTGTGAAATTTTTAATTGAATTTCTTCAATCAATTAATTTTCAATTTTAATACATTGCCATCCCTTGAAATATCACTGTCTATTTTATTCCTTCTCATTCACAGTATTCATATGTTTTTAAGTTTGTCTTTTTCTATAAATACTATTATGAAGCATTTAATCATTTGAATAACTTTAATCTTTTTTTTATATTTGTTGATTGTCTTTGTATTATATATGTCAATAGGCAATACTTATGAGGCTCACTTAAATATTTATTTTTATGTTACTGGCATTAAATTACTTCATTAAAAATGTTCCATTCTAGTTATTATTTATTATTTGTGGCCTGATTTCTGATATATTATAAGCTATTTTTCAAGTAGAAGAGTTTCATTTTTTTCATGTATATTCAAGGCTCCATGAAGGAGCCAGTACATTAGCCTATGATGAGATAATGATTTAATTTGACTGTGCTATAATATTGTGGAAGAGGGTAAATTTGAATTTTGAATTCTCAACCTTGGATATTCAGTTACAATGCAAATGATAGACAATAAGCATGTAAGTTATATTTTTGTACAAAGGTACAGTTTTAATTCCTCTGTCCATCCTGGATAGACTCTTCATTGCTTTGAATTTTTTATGCTATCATTTATTTGCTTTGAATTTACATGGGATTATTTGAACATCTACTTGTCATTGCATGACAGCCTCATATTGGTGATTTTTCTGGATCCAAATAAAGATGACTATTTTATTACAGAAATTTATTCCTGTCTGCTTTTATTATTGCTTTGATTTACATCTCATCAGAAACTTCTATGAATTCATAGATCTATAGATTGTATTTAGCATTCATTTATTTTTCTATTTTTCTGGTTGTATTGAGTGGAGGTGGGGTCACTTTTTTTCTCTAAAAGTTTGATATCCTCTCACATTTGGTGCTCTATTAACTTAAGAAAGTATTTATATTCTTTGGCAAACAATATTTGAAATGTTTTATCAGTGATGTTAACTTTTAAAATGGTTGTCTTAGTCCAGTTGCAGTTATGAAAGCTAAGTAAATCTTGTGTATCCAGTGTTTAATTGGTGGATGCCTACTCTAGTGTAGTTGTTAGCAAGATTGTCTTGTAAATCAATTCATTAGTATATATTTGTTGCATTAAATTGTATTTAATTGGTTTGTATACTTATAAAATCAACACTGGGCAAAGAATAAAAAATCTCTTACATAATATTTTACTTTTTTCTTAATGAAGATTTATAAGTTATTATGTGGAATTTAAAATATTGGTAATTTTTTCTACTCAACTTAAAATGTTCTATTTGGACAGTTTCAGTCCTGTAGTAAACTGCATAGCTTTGTGAAGTTAGACTGAAAATTGTTGTCATAAGCTTGTGACATATTGGAATTATCAATTGAATGTCTCTGTGTAGAACTGGGTATCTTGTTTCTATTAGACACAATCATAACTGTCCTTTGATGCACTTTGGCCTGGCTATGATTTATAGCAGGTTTCCTAACCTGTCACAACCTGTCTACACATGTTCATAACAGATTTCTTCTTTACACTTGATACTTGTGGATTTCTTATTTGCAAGCAGATTTGAATGATTTAAATGTTTTACTTATTTTCATGCTGAATACATATTTTCCCTTCTGAATATAAATTCGCTATTTATTAAAAAAAAAAAATTACATGAATACAATTTAAAAAATAATCTTTCTTAAATTATTAATTTTTCTTGATCTGTCTAAATGAGAATTTTTTAATCTATCCATACTATATACATTATGCTTGATATAAAAATTGTTATGTCTATATTTGTGAGGGTATATGTAAAATGTATTAGCTTAAAAATTATTTTTTCAAATAACTGAGTTTTATATACTTATGGTTGATTTTACATAAACTTCTTTTTTAATAAGATTTCAAACTTCAACTTAGAAGAAAAATATTTAAAATAAAAATTGGTGATAACAAAAGCAATTCTTTCGATTAGAAAAATACTTAAAAATTGAATGGAATCTCAAGAGCCACTTAATTATGGAAAGTAGATTTTATAAATAGTCAATAAAGGGCATCTAAGATGATAAAATGTTAGAAAAAAAATGAAAAGCTAAATTCCAAAATGCATGATAATTTGTTCATGGATTTGACTTTGAAAGTAAGATCATGCATGCATTCACAAAGTTACTGTGATGAAATAAAAAGAAAAATGGCCACCAGCGAGTAAATTCGAGCTCTCACAACTGGTAATCCAACCTCTAGTCGTTCCGTCTCAAAATCGCACAGACAGACTTTTCCAGCCACCAACCGGGAACGTCACTCCAAGCTTGTCTCGAACTGGGAAAAACTAGGTGCTTTTATATTTGTCCATATACCCATAATCCCTTGCATCTTCATGCGATCCCATAGTTCATTCTGTCTCTGTCCCATAATGCATTGCATATTCATTGCATAAAAAGGCGATGCAATTCTCCCCTTATTCTTTTACGTTATCTGGCCGAGGACGGATTACGGCAGAGCGGTAAGTGCTTTCTTTTTTTTTCTCCTTCATTCCAACTGCAGTAGCCCTACATGCTAAGCAAATACAAAGACAAGTCGGAACCAGTTGTGCTCGTCCCAGGTTCTGCCTCATCATGTCTGCCACACTCCCCCCTGATCTCCTGATCACACAGATGACAGTGCGGGTGCGGTCTTTTGTTCCGGGTGCTCCTCCGAAGGGGGAGTGGTTGAGCTTCTTCATCGGGGGAGCTCTCATTAGATACGTCCCGATCTATTGGCAAACTACCGATATCAGAGTGTTCGGTTGTTGAACCCAACTCTATGTACATTGGCTGTTCACTACCCTCCGTGTCTTCTTTGTCGGTTGTGAGATTTGAGCCTAAAAAAGGGCGCAGGTCTCTAACATGACGAGGCGTTCCATCGACACGCACCGACTGCTGACTCACCACCTCAGTCACACGTCCGGTTCCAAATTTGGTGATGCATTTACCACGTGGAGTCTTGACCCAGACAATGTCCCCTATCTTGTATTCCCCTTCGGTTATTTGTGATTCAGGCGGGGGCGTCGCGTCAATGCCTCTCACCCGGACGTGGTACGTGTGCATTACATCAGCCGGTGCCGTGGAAGGCGAAAGGTTGTCCTTGGGTGTGACGTTATGCCAGTAGACCGCCTCCAAGACTGAACAATTTTTCCTGGCCGCTATGGTTTTGACGCTCATGTGGTTGCGTTCCACAATGCCATTTCCAGATGGCACGTAAGCGCACCGGAACCTCAAATACATGCCCCGGCTGCTTACAAATTCCTTAAATTGTCTGTGAATGTGGTGTCATTGTCAGTCAGTATTTCAGTCGGCGGGCCTCGTTCGTAGAAAACTGTCTCCAGCTGACGAATGACACTAGCAGAGTCTTGCCGTCTCAGTGGCCGCCATACTGCAAAACGGAAGGGACCACAATCAATGAGTGTAAGAAAATGGCTACCATTGTAATGGGTCACGTCCATTGCCAACCTACTCCAGTTTCTTCCCACACTCAAATTTCCTTTTTTCCAATGCACTGGTGCTGGATCGATCGATTGGCAGGCTTCGCAGGTTCTAACAACAGATTTTATCAGTTCCTTAGAAACCGTTGGATCTACGATCCTAGCAAAGTACAATGTTCTTTTAACACCCGGGTGCCCACTCTGCTGGTGGATGTGGGTCACCTGATGTTTGTTCAACTGGCTTGTTGCAGTGGCACAACTCACTTGCACCGGTTCTCCTCCTTTCTTGTGCATCTCTAACCAGCGTTGCTGCACTCTGGTGAGACTGTCAGCGCGGTTCTGACAAGATTTTACTAACGTCACAGTCATAGTCAGTGCGTACTCCTCCACCAATGCTCACAGTGTCTCCAAGCGCCGCCTCATCAGCATTTCACCCGCCGCCTTCATGTTCATGCGCGTCTTTCCTGTCAGGGTGTCGGACACCCACTGGTGCACACATGCTGAATCGGTGACCACATGCATGACTGGTGTCTGCCACTGCAAGGCAAGATTCACACCCTTGATCACTGCATCAAGTTCAGCAAGATTAATGTGTTTGGCATCATTAGTTGGACACAACCAGCAAGCATCTTCCACAACGCTCCCATTCACCTCTAGTGCTACTCCCGTAGCCACAGAGCTTGCGTCCACCCAAACTGTCATTTCATTGCCGTTCACACACCAGTCTCCACCAACAGGATCTGATTCCCGCACTCTGACCACCGTTTCCTCCAGCATACGTCCAAGAGGGGCATCCTTTATCTCGTCGTCCCATCTTTTGGTTAGTGTACTTGCGTAACGCTTAATAAATGCAGTTGCCACCCTAAGCCAACCGCACACAGGGAAATGACCCACGAGTTTCCCGCACAAGGAAAATACGCTTCAGCGGATCACCATTTGAGCAATTTCTGGAACCTGACCTCCCCGCTTCCATCGAAGAGAATTGCTTTCTTCCCAGACTTGCAGACCCAGGACCTTAGTTCCGTCTCTCAATCGCTCTGGATCTTTACAGACTAGCCCGTAATCAGCAAAGTGCTGTCTCACGCGCGCTGCAGAAACTAGGCCGTCGTTTATGAAGATATCGTCGATGTATGCCGACGTGGCACTCTTAATGTCCTGATCTTGGGACGTTATCGTGTTGATCACTGACTTCATGACAAGTGGTGCCACATTCAGGCCAAAACCCAAACGCGTAAGGCAAAACCACTTGCCCTTAATGACCACTGTTTGAAAAGGCCATAGCGATTTGTCAATGTGGATCTGTAGGTACGCATTTCTCAAATCCAGCAGCGATACGTCAGCGCCTTGTCGTCGCCATTCTTGTAATTTCTGCGCACACACCTCTGCGTCAGCCGTGAATGTGTCTACAAAGCCGTTCAATTCCCGATAGTCAAGTACCGGCCGGACCTTCTGTTTGTGTTCTTGTACGACCGCCATTAAGGGAATTAATCCCTTGGGTGGGCCAAGCTCCTTCTCGGGATATGGCAGTAGCCATCCGTCTCGCTGCCACTGTGCTAGTTCTTTCTCGTATGCATCCCGGACGTGGCCAGGTACTGTGTACTCCTGTACTTTATTGACCAACGTGCTAGGTGAATGACCACTCGCCCACTTCCACAATGCAGTCCATGTTTTCGTGCTCGGGTTAAACGTTACTCTAAAGTCAGGCTTGTTGATAAGAATGGCGGCACATGTGTTCAGGTTTCCGAAATGCGCTTCGCCTGATTCAGTCAGGTGCACACCTCTGAGCACCTTGATCGCATCAATCCCAAGAAGAAGATCGAACCCTAGCAACTGTCCGTCCACGACCAAAGCCTCAACAGTCACAGGCTGAATCTGCTCGACGCCCAACTTAATTTTGCCGTATCCACGGCACTTCAGGGTCCTCCCGTCGGCGGTCAACACTCCCACCTCTTCCTGCCTCCAGCTGCGACACACAGCCTTGCTCACCAGCGTTTGTGAGCACCCCGAATCCACTAGGGCTGTGCACTCTACTCCATTTACAAATACTTGTACGGTGGGTAACTTCCGGGTTTTTACTTGCTCGGGGAGAAGGCTGAGGCTGACGCCTTCTCCCCTTGGGCGTTTCCCTGGCATTCTGATGAAATGTGTCCAATGCCATTGCACTGAAAACACCGCTTGTCGCGGCCAGACCTCTGCGTCCTGTTTGACCTCTCCTGACGTCCTTGTGTACAATTTTTCGCCATATGGTTGGGTCCAGAGCACTTGTAGCAGGTAATCGTTCTGCTAACGGGTTTGGCAACGGTTCTCCTACTAGCCGCGCAACGGTTCTCCTACTAGCCGCGCCAAACGATGCATTTCAGCCAGGAATTCATCCACTGTTTCCCCTGGGCGAAGACGCCGTCCCATAAATTGGTCGAACGCATTAAATCTGTCAGTCGCGTATGCAGTCATAAGGGCCCGTTTAATTTGTTCCGCGTCTGCCCTCTGCTCTTTACTAAGTTGTCTATACACGGCAAGGGCACCGCCTCGTAGTCGTAGAGGCATGATGCGCTCGATCTTGTCCATGGCGCAAAGTTCGCAGACCAATTCCACATTCTCTATCCACTCAACAATGGGCATATCCGTTGGGGCGCCGCTGAATTCTGGAATTAAACGGACGTCAAAGATCTTGCCTTCCATTTTGCAGAATTAATATGCCGAAATAGCTTGTGATGAAATAAAAAGAAAAACGGCCACCAGTGAGTAAATTCAAGCTCTCACAACTGGTAATCCAACCTCTAGTCGTTCCGTCTCAAAATCGCACAAACAGACTTTTCCAGCCGCCAACCGGGAACGTCACTCCAAGCTTGTCTCGAACTGGGAAAAACTAGGTGCTTTTATATTTGTCCATATACCCATAATCCCTTGCGTCTTCATGCGATCCCATAGTTCATTCTGTCTCTGTCCCATAATGCATTGCATATTCATTGCATAAAAAGGCGATGCAATTCTCCCCTTATTCTTTTACGTTATCTGGCCGAGGACGGATTACAGCAGAGCGGTAAGTGCTTTCTTTTTTTCTCCTTCATTCCAACTGCAGTAGCCCTACATGCTAAGCAAATACGGGCTCTTTTTTGGCGGGGAAAAGGCAAGTCAGAACCTGTTGTGCTCGTCCCAGGTTCTGCCTCATCATGTCTGCCACAGTTACCTGACTGTATTTATATATACACTGAATTGTTAAAAAAATTAGAGACTGCAGTACACGGAGGGTTTCACCTTTCCGACTTATAGAAATGGACTCAGCCGGATGATAGATAGGCAGTGTAATAAGTAAAAAGTTAGTGTAGCTGTGGCAGCCATTAAATGTAAACAAGATTTAACACCATTTGATTGTGGAATGATTGTTGAGCTCAGAAAGTGACCCTGAAGTGCCAACTGCTGTAAGTTTTCTCTTGGCAACAATAGCAAGTGTATATCAGGAATATGTGAATTCCATATGAACATCAGTGGTACATGAAAACTGCTAATTTCTACAAGTGATTTAAGAATGGAACTGCCAGTAACTAACAAGAATAACAACCACCCAATGAAGGGAATGTTGTATTAAACCATATCCTAATTTGATGCTGTTGGTGTCAACATAAACTGCATTTCATGAGGTTCCAGAGTCACCTAACAATTTTGCCATTATTAATACCACTGTATTGGTTACTATGTTTCACTTGAGCCAGAAAACATTGTCATTAGACCATGTAAGACTGGCATTGTATTATCTGGTCAGATCAATTACATTTCAAGCTCTTTTGAGTAGATTGTTGAGTCAATATATGGAGGAGACCATGCAAGGCTATGGATTCAGCTTGCCAGCAGTGTTGTGCAAGCTGGTGTTGGCTCTATAATAGTATGAAATTTGTTCTGTTGGAGTGAAACAAGTATTTCTTGACCAGTGTGAACAACACTGACGTTTTTACTGACTATTTGCATCCTTTTATAGTCACCATGCTTTGTTCCAGTAAGATAATACATCTCTCCTCATCATGTATGGTTGATATGAAACTGTACTTTATTAGCCCAACACACATAAAATTTAAATCTCATTGAACATGTATAGGACATGTTATAAGCTCCACCATATTTCCTCAGTTATGGACAGCCCCTGGACTGTGCCTGGATATACTCATGTAATGACTTCAGCACCTTGTAGATGCCATGCCACATCATTTAACCTGTTATTATTAGGTAGCTGGCTTTTAATCTTTTAGTACTTCAGTTTTTATTCAGCATTAATACTACATGTTTACCTTTAATTTTAGGAAGGATACCTTGAATTTAGATGAGTAAATGCTCTTAATCATTATACCATGGAATAAAAATTTACCAAAAATCGTATTTCAATTGGAGTAGGTCATTTTTCTGTGTTAAAAAAAACACACAAGCAATCTTTATTAATATCATGGAACAATTGTCTATGTGGGTTATGAAACTGAGAAAGTAGACTAGATAATGACATAATCAAAAAGCCAAATAAATGGACAAATTTGGTATCAAACTCTTTTACTATAAGGAAATTTGTTGGAAAGCATCTTTAAATTTTGTAAACAGTAAAATGACTGATTGAAACAATTACAAACATTTCATAAATCATAATATAAATATTAGTTACAGTGAATAGGCAGAAATCCATGTAAAATGCTAGTTTCTTTTTTTTCTCAGAGTACATTTAATTATTCCAAAATTTATCAAATAAGTCCTGATCTTTTCACTGTTCTTATTTACTATATAAAGTGGTTAGTATTTTTTTTGTAATTGGAAGTTAACTGAGAACTGTTTTCTTTCATACAGACTTTGTTATAGTAGAAATATCCATATTTATCAGTGTCCAAATGCACTTGTTGTCAATATTTTTAAAGTCATTAATGTCATCATATATAATGGAAAGCAAGGGAAATTTCTTTACAGGGAAGCAACTTAAATACAAGAAGTATTTGAAAGGTATGATATATGTTTATTGCTATATAAAGAAAACATTGTGCATATGTTACAAGCACTACTATACTAATTTTGATGTAGTCATCTTAGAGATTGATGCTCGTTTCCCATCAGGGTATGAATACATAAATACCCTCCTTGAAGAATGTAAAATCTAATAGCTCCAGCCATCATTTCAGCAAAGACATCATCTCTGTAGAACTGCTTCCTGGATAAATGTCATTTGAATGGCCCAAATAGATGATTGTCAATAGGAATCAAATAGGACTATGTAGTGGATGCAATAAAAATTCCAAACCATATTGATGGAACTACTCTTTTGTCAGGTTGGCCATGTCTAGTTTGGATTTATGCAGTAGGAAGACACCCTTATGTATTCCCTGACACTGTCCAGTGTTTTACAGTATCTTCATTAACCTTTATCATTCTGCATTATTAATATAACTTCCCTTTCCACTACATTCATTTTCAAGGTCTCTCAGTTGCAGAATCCTTATTATTAATTTCACTCAAAGTTGCCATAGCAGGATATGACAACACAACTATGAAATTCAAACAAATTCAAGGAGCAGTCACCTTCATTGGCAGGTTAAACCTTTTGCAATGCAAATGAAGTCACATACAGAGTGATAAAGGTTAATTGTCTGATTATGTGGTATGATGTTTATGAGCAGCACACCTTTTGTATTCCAGAACACAATTTCTCATTAGATTCTTCACTAACTGCTGAACTTTGAATTTTTAGCAGGATGGGGTAAGTGATGACAGATGCTTCCAGCACATGAAATGAAGCTTTCTTTTTGGTGTAACTTGATCCAAGGCCTCATCACTTGTGATCGTGTGCTTTAGAAAATTCTTATAAGTTACCCTATACTGTTCTATAATCTAAAAAGAAATGCCTGTGCATTGGTGTTCTTCAATCAATTGCTTTGGGATCTAATGAGATTACATTTAATGATATCCAACCTTGTGGACAGTTTGTTGGATTACCTAATTTGGAAGATCGAGTTCTACAGCCATATCATGAAGTTTGCATTATTCATCTTGAACCAAATCTTTAACACATGCAATGTTGTCTTCTATTGATTAATGTGGATATCCTACCTGAGGTTCATTTGTCAGTCATCTGTAAATACACTACATTTAACAGATACCTGCTTCCTGTACATTACAAGTTTATGGTGAATTTTTATTGTCATTTTTTATTTTGGCATGCAAAAATGTTATATCTTGCACCACTGTGATTGTCTACTGTTATGGTTGCAATCACCTTTGTTTGACATCACATATACATGGGGTCAATAGTAAGGTTATTTTTTTATATACACTTTGTTGCTTAATGTTTACAGCTTTCATAAAGTTTATATTCTGTATTTTAATTTTAGATATCTATTGTACATTCAGAGCAAATGAAATGAAACAGTGAATAGGAACAGAACTGATTAAACAAAAATTTAAAATTAGTGCCAAACCATAACACCTAATATTCAGGAAAAGAGAGAGGTGCTAAAAGAATATACAATTTCAAAGGCAAAACCCAACATGCAACAAGAAATTTGGGAGCTTTGGGTGTTGTATTTACAAAGGATTAAATTATAAAAATGTCATCAGTGGCTCAGAAATTCTCTCAATATATTTGATACCTGATATTAGAAAGAGCATCTATAAAAGAATAATGTAATTATTGAAACCAGCATTATTACAGATTCTAGGATCAATATGAAATTATGTTGTTAAACTATACATGAAAATTTTTTGTAAAAACCTAATTAAAACAACATTGTGAGTAAGAAATAAAAAAAACATTCTAGAGTTGAAATTGTCAAAACATGATAACAAATAATATGGACTTGGAGTACTATCATCTTTTATGTTTTTAGAACTCTGTGATAGGTAAAACAGGTAAATCTGTTATGAATAAAATGAAGAAAATTTCTGAAAAAATAGTCCTCTATCATGTGTGTGTGTGTGTGTGTGTATATATTCCAGGTGTAAAGCAAAATTGTCCTATTGTTAGATTAAGCTTTGAACCATTGTATCTTAAAAATGATTAAAGATATCTTACTGGAATTCCCCAAGGTTTTTATAAGACTATTGAATTCTACTTTGAACAATAAGAATGTATTTAGCTCTAAATTGAAATGATCTCTTTTTCTGTTGTGACCTCTTGATCCAGTTTTCCTTTCTATTGTTCCCTCTTCTTTAAAATTATTCACCATTCTCTTGATGGTTCTTGAATGAACTTTGAAGATGGAAGCCAGAGTATGAATGTTGGTATCATTACTGAAGGCCTGAATAATCTTTTTCATCTCACTATTGTTCAGTTGAGAAGACATAATGGGGCTGTCACAAAATGATTTTAACCTTTTCTCTTTCTAGCTGAATAACTCAAAGGGTTTTTCTGTGATTCTTATGACAAATGATGTCAAGAAGGCTAAACATCTTATCTGAAAACCTGAAAAAAAGAAAATCTATTAGTTTAGTGGGTTTTTAGCTATTAAACATTTTGTGGGATGGACAATTATCCTGTACTGTTACACGATTTGGACAATTTCGCTGTTACACCCAGTATGTATGTGTGTCTGTCTGTCTGTCTGTCTCTCTCTCTCTCTCTCTCTCTCTCTCTATATATATATATATATATATATATATATATATATATATATATATATATATATATATATAATTATTTATTTACATATTATAACATAAATATGTTATAAAATCACTACAAAAATAGCCATTTTGTTTCATATATATATGATGCAATGGGTAAATTATTGTCATTTTATATTTTTCATTTCACGTATGCTCATTGATTGTTTTTGATTTTGTTGACTGCACAGTATAGTAGGGTCAGTTGGGCAGCAGCAGTGAGAAACTTAGCTTAGCATTTGTGCTGGAAGCTCCAATATGAACATTTTAGTGTGTTTGGGTGTCAATCTGTGGACAATGCAGAGGGTTCAGAAAGAGTTGGATGATCTATCCAGTCAACATCATAGTGTTTGGAGTGATTACTAGTAATGATGTTATGCCTTCATTCATCTTCCCACAGGGCCTCAGACTCAACACGGAGGTCTACATCACATGCTTTGAGAATGTAGTTCTGTCCTGGGTTAAGAGGGTGACTGTTGGAAGATCATATGTCTGGAAACAGGATTCTACACCATGCCACACAAGCAGGAGAACCCAGTCATAGCTGTCACACAATTTCTGCTACTACATCACCCCTTACATCTGGCCACCTAACTCCCCAAACTGCAACCCCCTTGATTATTATGTGTGGGATGCAGTTGAGCAAGAGACCAACAAAACTCCTTGCAACATCAAAGATGAACTGAAGGCAAGGATTATGGCAGCATTCACCAACTTAAACAGAGTCCATCCAGAAGTGTTGCAGGAGATTCTGAAGTCATCTGTAGGCCGTGGTTGAAGACAATGGCATTTTATTGAATAAATTTACTCTTTAGTATTTCAAGATATTTTTGTATAATTTTGGTAAATACATCTGTTAAAATGAGATGTCAGTGTTATTTTCATTTTGTATAATTTAGACGACAATTTATCCATCGCACCCCGTATATATAATTTTCATTTGCCTCTTAACAGATTAGTTTTTTTTAAGTGTTTCAAATTGTGGTGACGAAATGAAAATGAAAAAATGAAATCTATAAGTAAAAATATTTCAAAGAATGAGATGTGCCAGTTTTAGAAATCAATCATAACATTTCTAATTTATGTAGCATTCAAAAAAGAATGACATCAACACTTCATTGGAAAAAGAAACACAAGATTCCGTATTCAGGAAACAATTTGTGCATGTAGAGGAGGTGTTTCACAAAGAAAACTGATTACATTTTAAATGGGGCAATAATGAAAAAAAAAGTTAACTTCATTTTCCCAGAGGGGAATAATGACTCGGTTACATATTTTTTTTTTTTTTAATGAAATATCACAAGATAGACCTATGCTTATTGCTTTCATTTTTTATTTGTTCATCTCTCTTTTTAGCCAATCTTATTTCTCTTCTGTTTTTCAAATATTCTTCTTCTTAATTTTCATTTCTTTTCGATTCTTAATGAGAAAAATCTAATCCACTCTTAAATACAAATTCTCACATGCCCATTTTTAATTAATCTGAACTATTGCTGCAAAGTTTGCTAGATCTTCATTCTAAAATGTCTTAATTCTGTTCATATTTCCTTAACTTGTTCAGACACAAGGTCAGAATTGACAAATTTGGATTGTGGGATGGTTTGCCTGCCTTGGAAATTAGTAATAAAAATCTTGGATTTCATTTGAGCACAAACAATTCACAGACAATATGCAACAATTTCAGTCTTGAAGCAGGTTTTTGCTTTAAATATGTATTGTTCTATCACTTCAGTTTCTTCCTCTCAGTTCAAAATAATCACTGCCACTCATTGCCTAGAAAACTAGATAATTTCCAACACTGCTACATGTACGTGTGTGGAGACCTCATGTGAGGAAATGAATAAATAGCTACTATAAATATACTGGCACCACAAGGAAAGAAAATAAATTTTAAATAACATGTCATCTTTCTTACTCTTTGACTCCATTGTTTCTCTCACACAAATGAATTTTATAAAACCTCTCCTATCACAATTCTCACTTTGTAATTTGAAGGTACATCTGACTGATTTCTTTCACTCTGATTTGCATTCAGGTTATTTTGTTTTTGTTTTTCAATACACATGAAACTGAACAAAATTTGCCCTTTCAATGTAAAAAGCATTTATTTCTGTATACAATTGTGTCTTTATATACAATAATACAACTTGATGTTGATCATTACATTAATCAAGTGGGAAAATATAAGAACAATTTGGAATATTTCAGCAAGACAAAATGCTGAGTTGTTGGAAAGAAAAAGTAAATTGCATTTTTTTCACAATGTTACTTGGTGAATGCCACTGTAGTAAAATAAGTAAATAGATAAGAGCTAATTAAATTCCAGTTAAAGTTTGCATGGGTTGCATTCAAAATGATACAGAGTGATCAATAATCCAACTTTTCCTAATTATTGGTAAATTGTTGATGGATTTGTTTTTTTAAAACTCTTTATCAATTCATATGAGACCAGACCACCTTAGATTTTTGTTTTTGATTACTGACCTCATTCTCATCTCCTTCAAGTCACTTGTTTTACAATGGCATGAGAATCTTATCCTCTGATGACATGTCTTGGCTTGGATATTTGAATCAATTATAGTGTATAGGCTCCTAACCCTTTGCTTTCTTCTCTAGCACACTTCAGGCATTTACTGTAAAAATTCTAAAATCCATTTGCATCACTCAGGTCATTCTCTATCCTTAGTTTTTGATGGAGTTTATTTATATTGATAAATTTAATCTTTTCACTTGATTAAATTTTTTCTTTGTGAGTAAAATGTTTATTGAAAACATGACAGGAGTTATTTTCAGAAAAAAAAAATTTATCATTTTAACAAATTTCAGATCACAACTTTGATGTATTATTATTATCTTTTTCAAAAATGAAAACAAAAATATGAATTTTTGTTTGTATTTCTAGGATCAAGAGTTATTATTTACACTTTTTTCTAATCTTTTCACCTCCAAGCTAGGCAACAAAGCCACTAAGATGCAAGGGACGACTGGGTGTGAGAGACTGAGAGTACTTGTTTTGTTGCAAATAGTATGTTCAATACAACAGGTGCAGTAATTGCAAAATGCATCTAAGAAGTGATGTCAGAACTGGAAATACAACTAATCAAAGTGATGAGCACGGGATCAGATGGAGCTACATTAATGACAGGAAGAAACAAAGGCTGAACAGGTATACTGCTTAGGTCCAACCCGCATATGGTGAATGTGAACTGTGTTGCTCACTACTTGGTTTTGTGTTCATTTCAAATAGCAGAGTTAATAGCAGATCTCAAAGATCATCAATAGATACTGACTGATTTGTTTTATTATTTCTGTACTTGTCAAAAACTAGCAGCAAAAATATAAAAACTGAGGAAGACCCAGTATTCACAAAGAGCTGCATTCTATTTGATGGCTATTCAGACTGTGCTCAGGACAATTAATAGCCTACTGACATACATTACTGAAGTGTCCCAGGATCTCAGCAAAAGACCAAATACAAACAACCTAAAATACTAAAATTTAAGGAATCAGCACATATGCTCGGCCACAAAAATCTCCTGAGCTGACCAAGCATAGATATGAATACAACATTGGAACCAGTAATAAGGTGTGCTAGAGAAAAGCAAAAATTGCAATATAAGCACTGGTGAAAAAAAAATGTTTGCTCAAACATTAGGTTTATAAACCCCAAAAATTCATACATAGATGTCTTCAAGGACATATGGCCCAGTCAATAAAGACATTGGTTAGATCCAATACCAGGCCACAGAATTGGTGAACCAAACAGACAGTTGTGATAAGGGGAAATAATTGAGACAATCTATCCTGGTGGATGAAATAAAGGGTTTGGTTTGAAATTCCAATCACCTGAAGAAGGCTGAAACATTGTGAATATGGCATTGAAGATGAGGATAACATTTTGAATAATGTAAGTAATCATAATACTTCATCTCAGAAACCTGAGTGAGATCTGCTAAAAAAAAGTTGTCAAAACAGCATTACCCAGAGACAACATGTAGAATTTTTGGGCATTGGTGACAAAATATCATCTAAAAGATTTCCCCAACCTCAATGGTTCTCTGTTCAGTGTCTCATCCTCACACCTCACTAGAACAGGCTATTATCAGAACATCAAGTAGCTTCTTAAGGATCCCAAAATTCAGTTTCCTTTTGAAGAGGGACTGGCCAAATGGAAAGAGGTCAAGCAAATAAAGCTGTACACTAAGAAGTACAAGTAATCATTAACAAATGCTACTGAGTTTATTTACATTAATCTGCTCATAAGACATGACAAACATGCCTGCATTATTTGATCTCAACATACTTTCCACTGTTTTAGTTAGTTAAATTTCATTATTGTGCTAAATGTTTCATAGTGATTGACTGGGTTAATTTTCTCATCAGTTTAAATCACATTTAATTTAGTTGATTATTTTCTGACTAAAGGTTCTTGTTAGACTCTGTCAAGTTCATGTGAATGTTTTGTTCATGTGTTAAAATCTCAATTTATTTTGCTACTACAGTCACCATTTTGTTTTTATTTGAATTTGTGCAATGTTTTGTTCATATGCAGTATACTCACCTCTATTTTATTCGATAATTATTTTGGTGCTATTTATGTTGTTACAGATAAATATTTAATTTAATTAAAAAAACAAATTTTTCTTCTGTCTGTTTTAAAAAACACTTTGTCCTATCAGTTTAAAAATAGCTGTTCTGTCATAATTCTAAAAAAAATATAGTTCCCTAATTGAACTGTGATTAAGTGTAAATACTATTTTTGTTTTGAATTTATTAATTTAAATAAAACTTTTTCTGTCAATTAAAAAAAAATTTTTATTTATCAATTTAAGTGATTCAGGATGATTAATTTACATTATTCGGACTATTGTTCTCATCTTTGTTGCCATATTTATCAACGTTTTGGCCGTTGCATGCTCTGGCCTTCTTCAGGTGGTTGGAATGTCGAACTGAACCCTTTACTTTATTTTGTTCACTGGGGTAGGCTGTTCTAGTTCCATGTGTCATGTCTAATGGATGTCAGTTATCTCCTGTTAATTCACCCCACCAAGTTCTCCACTGCTTTAACTAGGTATTAAACTCACACTGTCACTGGATCTCATCAATGTCTTTATCTACTATATGTATGAATTTCTGAGACTTATAAACTTAATGTCTTCAGCAACCATCCATACAGCGTAAAGAAAGGCATCATCCGCTGCTTACAACACCAAGCAAAAGTCATAAGTGGCAACCCAGAGACATTAGATAAAGAATTGGTCAATATAAGCAGTACCCTACAACATAACAACCACCCTGGGTACATGGCAGCAGCCCCAATAAACTGGGATAGGCAGGTACAAGAGGAGGACAACAACATTCAGAAAACAGTCAGCCTGCCTTATGTAAAGGAGTTATCAGAGAAAATACAAAGGATCTGCAGTCCATAGAACATCAGGACAACCTTCAAAAGCTGGATGACACTTTGCAGATACCTCTCCTGGCTAAGAACCCCCATAGAGGAGAACATGACTAAAGACTGTGTGTACGCCATCCTGTGCTACTGCAAAAAGAAATATAAAGAGGAGACAAGCTTCCCCCTTAAGGTAAGGCTTCAAGAACACCAAAAAGGTGTAAATCAAACATGGCTGACCACATATGGAGAGAGAAGGGAGATCACCGTCCCCTGTGGGATCAGGTTGAAATCATAGACAAAGAACATCATTGGAAGATTTGTAAACTTAAGGAATCGGCACATATGCTAGGCCACAAAAATCTCCTGAGCCGATCAAGCATAGAAATGAATACAATATGGGAACCAGTAATAAGGAGTGCCAGAAAAAAGCAATAATAACAACGAAAATTGCAATATGAGCTCTGGTAAAAATTGTATGATGAAGACAATACATTTATAAGTCCCAGAAATTAATACACAGATGTCCTTTAGGACACATGGCACAGTGGATAAAGGCATTGGTTAGATCCAGTGACAGTATGAGTTAAGGCAGTGGAGAACTTGGAGAGGTGAATTAACAGGAGATAACTGACATCCATTAGACATGGCACATGGAACTAGAACAGTCTACCCCAGCAAGCAAAATAAAGGGTTCAGTTTGACATTCCAACCATACAACCATACAACGGCCGAAACATTGTGATAAACATGGCAACAAAGATGAGGACACTAGTCCAAATAATGTAAATAATGTGCATAATACCTCATCTCAGAAATATAGACAGAAACTGAATGATTTAAATTGTTTTTCGGGTCAGTAGTAACAAAATTAATCTGGAGCCCTGCAGTTTAACACTACAATTTATTAAGAAACTTTAGTTGGGGCCCACTCTAAACACTACTTGAGAGTCCAAGGGATTCGTTACATTAAAAACTTATCAGCATCACTGCTTCTCATGATTATTTCTTATAAGTTTGTGTTAATGCATATTGATTAAAAATGCAATTTCATGTGTTTTTTGTTACAGATAAGAACATTGAATTTGTTGTAGAAAATAGATTATTATATTTACTGCAATTATGACAATGCTTTCCCGATTCTATAGTTCTGTCTGTAAGAGCTTATGCATAATATTTCTGTTAGTGTTTTAGTTCATTTTCATGTCCCATATTTCACACCACCTGGAATAGAAAATCAGTAATGTTTTTTTGTTTTTTTTTATATCTGATTGAATGCTCAAATATTAATTTACTCTGGTTAAATCCCTTCAGCTTTTACAACATAGATAATTATCCTAGAATTTTCAATAAAATGATTTTAGTTAGTTGAATTCATTTGGCTTCAGGTTCTCTTAGGCTCATTGTTTTTTTCATTTATATGAAATAAGTATAGAACTAGGCCAAAAACCCAGACATTTGATAAATATATGTTGGCTTTATGCTTTTGAGATTTCAAAGTAGGCTATGTAAACTTTTGGCAGGCTGAGACCTTTTACATTTCTTTGATTTTAGTGTTTAGTTTTGGAAGTAGCTATTTCTATTCTTTTCATTTTCAAGATATTTTTCTTCTCATTTTTTTTTTTATATCAAAATATCTTGTTAATAGAAAAATATTGGTTCCTTATGTGTAGCATGTTAGAAAGAATTTTTTTTGCAATAAGTATTTTTTTCTTTATCTGTGAAATATTTACAAAAGTTAATAGGATTTGCTTCATTCAATATTGTTAAGAAATTTTATATTACTGTTATGATGTTGGTTTGGGGTTTGTAGAGACAAACGACAAATAACACGTAACAATAAAAAGGGTTTTATTGGTTGGTAAAAAGGTACAGAAATCGCCTGAGTAGTCTATAACTAGCTCAGCCAAGAACTTTCTCTCGCACTCTGTCTCTCGACATGCCACTATTTAAAGTCTTTAGACGCAGACAAGTTCATCTTCAAGAGGGGTGGTAGGTTTCCGACACAACACCTCCCCCTTGAGATTAATTCCGGAGGAATTAATATTTTTTTCTTTTGGGATCTGGACTTAAACATTCCACCCTAGTTCTTTTTCTTTTGCTTGTCCTTCTTTGGACAACTGTTTCAGGCAATGGTGGAGTTGGTATATTGAATAAATCATAATACCTCCATTGGTTCTTCATTTTCTTTACTTATTTCTTCAATGGTTCTTTTCCTTAATTGGTTCAAATGTCTTTTGTGCGTCCATTTTTTACTTCTTATCATGTATAACATTTTACCAATTCTTTGAGTTACAACTCCATCTTGCCAAAATTCCTTCCCATTTTTGTAATTTTTAACAAAAACTTTATCTCCCGGCCTGAAATATTTCATATTTTCCTGATGCATTTTGTTCTTTTTCTTAACATATACAACAGGGCAGGCCCACTCTGAAAATTCAATGCGTGAAACAACTCCTAAATTTTCAAGCCGTTCCAAAACACTAAATGGCACATTTCTTTTTCGCTTGAAAATAGGTTTTACATTTTCCTTCACTTCAAATTTTGCCTCCGTCTTTTTGCAACATCCAAGACCTTCTGAAAATACTTGTGGAAATTTTATTTTCAGATCTTTCAAATTTTCTATAACCCGCTTTTTACACGGAGCAGAAACATTAATTCTATTGCAAAAAGAATTTATAGGGAGTTCCCATAAATTAAAAAGTACAATCCAATCTGTTCCAAATAAATTTGAAGCATTTTGTAGTACATACACTTTAGACTTTAGTGTCTTACCAGCAAATGAAATATTACAAGAAAATTCACCTTGAAAATGCAATTTTCTTCCAGAAATCCCGCGAGCTACTTTTTCAGTCTTTTTAAGCAAAGGTCTGCCTATTTTAATCCATGTTGCTGTATTAATAATGGAAATATCACTTCCAGTATCTAGCTGTAGTTTAACATTTTTTCCATTCATTTTTACCTGTACGAATTTTCTTTTCTGCCCCTCTTCAATCTCCTGACGTGACAACACAATATTCACATTATCTTTTTTCGACTTGAATTTTTTTCTTTTGCCTTTACAATGAGTACTTATATGGCCTTTATTGCCACACGAATAGCAATTTTTGTCGCGAAAAAAACATTCACTTTTAAAATGACCACCACCGCATCCAAAGCACGTTGGTTTTTTAACGTTTTTATTAACTATTCCCGTTTTTGGTCGAATAGCATGGACACGGGATATGTCTTTTTCTTCAATTTGCGTATTGTCATGTTTTAAGTTTTCAATTCTTTGACACTCTTCCGTAACCTTCTGCAAAGTGATCTCGGAATTTTGTTCGAGTTTTGCCAATATTCGGGACCTTATGTCCTTATCTTTGCTAGAAGTCAAGCCTTGAACAAATATCAAACATTTAAATCGATCAATTGAAAGATCATGTAACATAAAACGTTCACACATTCTGTTAATATTTCCAGCATACGTAACAATATCCTCATCGTCACACTTTACCATATTCAAACACGAGAAACGAGTATGAAACAAACTAACTCGCTCGCCAAAAATACTAGATAAAGTATTAACAGTTTCTTCGAAAGAAATGTCACCAGTTTTTCTTGGAAGGACAAAATTCGTATACTTATTATTTTCATCTGTACCCAACTTTTGTAAAAGTAAACTCACTTTTTGTTCGTCAGTCCAACCTTCACATTTTTTTTTCAAATATTGTTTCAAATCTTTTGAAATACGCAGGAAATGTTATGCCCTCCTCTGGGTTAAATTTGAACTCAGTAATAGAATTAGCAATACCTTCGGCCGTGAATGACAAATTTACTGGATTCTTAAGTAAAATCGCTTCATATAAAGCCTTTGTGTCATTTCGCTGCTGAACTTGTAAATCCAATAGTTGTTCCCGAAACAATTTTTGTTGCTCCTGTTGCTGAATTTGACTTTGCACTAGAGTTTTGTGTTGCTCTTGTTGCTGAATTTGACTTTGCACTAGAGTTTTCGTTAATGCAATCAAATCTTCCATTATGCGTAATAGATTACACAAAACACTTTTCAAAAACAGTCCAAAAAGGGAAAAACACGTATATATCCAAAATAAGCACAAGTCTTACTTCTTTTTGGCACGTTGAAATCCCACTTCTTCATGAAGAACAAAGTTCGACGTATTTTGTTTTTTTCTTTTTCAGAGTAAGAAAAAAAAATTTATATAGTCCACCTAGAGTTGAAAAATTCTCCACTCAGCGTGATGAACGAATCTTCCGTCGCCACTGTTATGATGTTGGTTTGGGGTTTGTAGAGACAAACGACAAATAACACGTAACAATAAAAAGGGTTTTATTGGTTGGTAAAAAGGTACAGAAATCACCTGAGTAGTCTATAACTAGCTCAGCCAAGAACTTTCTCTCGCACTCTGTCTCTCGACGTGCCACTATTTAAAGTCTTTAGACGCAGACAAGTTCATCTTCAAGAGGGGTGGTAGGTTTCCGACACACCAATTACAAAGAAAAATATATTCAGGATGGGTGATGTTTACCAACAGTTTTTTGTTGCTACACAAAATTTTCTGATTGATGCTTAAATTATTTTACCTATTCAATAATGTCACTATTTCTTCTCTTCTCTAGACATTTCATTTCTCTGGACAAAATTACAGCTTTATTTTGGGATCTTTCTTTCTCTCTGATGATAATTTAGTATTTTTTATAAGAATACAAATACAAAAATAAATCTATTACGATAAGCAAACTTTAAATTATTGGTATCTTTTGAAAATCTCACTTTGTATCAGTTACAAAATTGTTTGATGCCTTTATCTAATCAAGGATGGGATTAAATTACTTGAAAACGTCTGGTATTGGTGAGATGAATTTACAATAATTTTTAATTTCAGCTGAACAAATAATTTATTACTAGTTATCATTTTTACAAATGTAACAAGTGTGTACATGGCTATATATATATATATATATATATATATATATATATATATATATATATATATATATATATATATGGTTATAAGAAGTTACTAAGTTTATCTCAAATAAATTTAATACTCACTTTCAATTCCTTAAGAGTCTCTCAACCAGTCTAATTTCTTGAAACTAATTCGCTTTCTTAATTCCTCTTTTTGCCACATTTAATTCCTAACCTTAACCATTAAATATAATAAAGTCTTCCCTCATATTTTTGTTTCTCAATAATATAAATTGATCTTTCTACATTTAACTTAATTTTCCAACTGCTGTCAATTATCTTTGTGTCTCTACTAACCCCATACAAATCAATCACCACCCACTACTTCACACATCATTATTTTACAAGATAATGGTGTAAGATATCCCTAAAGCATGGAAATTGAAACAAGAACAATTTGCCCTTGTGGATTGAATAAAGGTTTTGGTTCAAAATTCAGAGAGGGTTACCAAATATGACAAATCCTTGAAAAAGGCCAGAAAATACAATGGCCAAAAGACTGAGTATAACAACCAAGATGAGCATACTGGTCTGAATAGAAAGGCATATAATAATAATTCATCATTTTAAAAATTCCAGCATAAATTATTTGTAGTCAACCCTAACTTGCATATTTACAGAGAATTATTTTTGCAAGTTTTTTCTTTTTTTTTTTCTGCTCTAAAAATTTTGCCAAATAAAATATACAAAGCTACTGTGTTTATTTAGGCTTGTTATAGGAGTGGTTTATGTTAAGCTTTCAACAAATAAACTTAACCAAGTGAAACGGTGATTGTCCTTCTGTTTCCCTTCCTATCTTACTCAGCCTATTTTCCTTTTCTATATTCATTCTTTTCATTAATAATTTAATATTTCCTCCTATTGAATATTTTTTTAAATCTTGTTTAATTTGTTACTGGCCAGTGGGATGGACTATTTATGCTGGTCACAATTTCCTGGCCCGTCCCTAGAAGGTTTCTTTCCGCTTTTGATTATTGGAGTTACTTAGGGCTCTACTAGTGTTCTGATTGTGACAAATTCAATGTTGCAAATTTAATTTAACAGGTAATTTCTACTCAAAATAAACTAGAACTAGGAAAATCTAGGAAAATGTGGCAATTTACTGATGAAAGAAAACTAATTAGATTATCTCCCAGGAAAGATTATACAAATGTTATCTGGCTAAAACTTTGAAACAGAAAGATGGTTTTGAAATACATTTTTGCTTTGTTAGTTGCATTAAAAGAAATAAGGATTTTATTTCTTAAATGAATGAACAGTTTTAAATTATTTTAAGGATTTTATTCAGACAGCAGAAAGTCTGTTCATTCCTGAATTACTCTAACACAAATTCACTAGGCAATAGAAAGCCCCACCCCCCTAGAGAAAAACAACTAGCTTAAATTAAGCTACTTGAGGTGAACCAAGTTAATCCAATAAAGCATTAGTTTTTATAACCAGGAGGCTGTAAGTTCAATCCTATGCAGGGTAACATATATTGTCCATAGAATAGAACTTAATAGCACTGTTAAATGTGTCATTCTTTGATCTATATCAAGCAGCATTTTAGGATTTTTTTTCTTATTTAGTTGAGAATGTTTGGCAAAATCTCCCACACAGTGTCACCCAATAACAACAAGAAAATTATGTTTAGTGAATTGTAGAAAAACAGAAAAAGCAAAACACTTAATACATTAAAACTGCCAAAATACATGTTCAGAATGTGTTTATTTATCTCAGTAACTGAGATGATAAAAACAAAATTGATTTCTGCTCTTAATTTGTTTGGCTCCTTGGAATTGAGAATACATTGGATCACTAATATATGATCCCTATTATGGAAAAGATCATCTTATAAAGATTATGATTTTATCGATTGGGCAATAAACATAATAAAACAAGAGGAAAATTTAGTGATGATTAATATCTGATAATTCTTTAAAATGAAATTAAGAATTTTCCAATTTTTAATGAAAATCTAATAGTTTCTTGTTATTGTAGGTTTCTAACTTTCTGAAGTTCTTTGAATGTTTGTTATTGATGCATCCTTATACTTGAAGAAAGAAATAACTTAAAATTTTGGCACCATTTCATGGTGATATTTTCTGATAATTACAAATACTGATTACAATATATGAAGAATATTATAAACTTTGTTTTGATATCTAGTTTAATGTATAATTGAGAATTTGTTTTTGTAAATTCATCTTCAATAAAGAAATGTGGAGGTTAATCTAGTTGTTTTTCAGAATCAGAAGCTGCATTTATTTGACTTTCTAACATTGTTCCTAAAATATCTGTACCGTTTCCTCTCGTAACAATCATAATTAGATAAATGAAATTTTTTAAAACTCTGCTTTTTTAGTAAATATCTTATTACTATTTTAGTTTTACTAGTAAATTAAGGGGAAAAGAAGACATTTTTCTTCACCATTAAAGGATCACATTTCTGTTTTTGAAAACTTAAAAAAATGTAGTGAAAGAGAAATTGTTGTTTCTTAACACTGTATTTGTTTTGTTCTTTACATGTTTGACATTTGCTTCAACTTGGAGAACAAAGTAGTCTCCTTTTCAGAAAGCCCCTGATCAATGTAAATCCTCTCTCAAAATGACCAAAGGTAGTCAATATTTACATTCAGACTAATATCTATTTTTCTTATTTTAAACATGTTTTTCTGCCCAAAATACATTACAAATTCATTGTTATAATGTAGCCTTCCTAACAAATCCACATGCAAGATATCATTTTTATATTTATTTGCTGTTCAAATTTCTAAAACAAATTTTAAATATTCAAACACAAATGATTCAGGTTACCCTCCTTTCTTAGTTGATCTGGATGAAAAATAAAAGTTAATAATGTCCTTAGTGCTATAAAAAATACAATTTCCATTCATAGGTCATTAACCATGAAAAACTTTCATGTATAAAATTTTGAAACTTTGCTAACAAATTCAACTTGATTTTCCAGTTAGTAAACCATGTTTTTTTTTTGTTTTTTGCTTTTTTAATGATTACAGTTTCTTTCTGTTAAAGTCAATCATTGCACAAATTAATTCTGTTAAATGTTTATTTAATATTTGTAAACCATAAGGTAAAAGAAGTAATTATGTTTGATTGAAATCTTTTATATTTGTATGAAAAAATATTTAATTTATAAACTGGTGTGCAAAGCAGTTTTTCATTCACGACTCTGAAAACTTAGTCTGTCTTTTTGCATGAAGCATTTCTTTGATAAATCATGAATCTTTTAACAAAACTTGTCAAGTAGGTTTCAACTGAATTTTGTTTTACAATGATTGAATCTGGTTGATCACTGAATCATTTTAGCTCATTTCATGATATTTTTAAAAAACTTTTGTTGCTTTTATTTTATTCTAAAAATGTGAAAAGTACTCCAGTTAGTGAAGAAGCTTTTTATGTGCACATGACATTTGATGTTTATCAAACTTATTTTTTTTTGTTTTTTAATCCAGGCATTTGTAGGCTGAGATACATGAATGGTTTCAGCCTTGCAGCATATTCTGTTTTAAACATTCTTTATACGTGAACTGAGCTTTTGGTGAAAGAGCCCAGTAGGAATGTATCAAATATTTATATGTATTATTAAATATGTTTTATATGTATATTACATACATAAACACAGTTTTTCTAACAGATCTTTATCTTATTTGATAATCATTTGTTTATGGTTTAATAGTTAGGAACAGTTATGGAGGACGGGAGATATTCTGAAACAAATAAAGAAATTTTAAAGATTCATTGAATTTGGGTATTTAATAAATATGAAAATTAGTGCAAAGCATTCAAGCAAAATGCTTGTATTCTAAATATATGTAGATACAGTTGTAGCATCTTTTGATTTTCTACTATAAAACTATATGCTACTTGTGCTAATTTTAATTTCACCATATTTGACTCATATGGGTGTGCACCTGAAAAAATTGTAGAAATTTTTATTGGGCATTTTTTTTTTTTTGTTTTGTTGTGTTTAACAGCATATCAACCTCAATGGGTCATTTAATGCCGACATTTTTTTTTTCTGGTAATATTTTGTTTTGTCAAAAATCTATTTCTGGTAATATTATTTTAAAACATGTATTGCTGGTAATATTTTTTTCTATTTTTTTTTTTTTTTTTTTTTTTTCAAAAACATATTGCTGGTAATATTTTTTTTTTCAATAATATATTGCTGGTAATAGTTTTTTCTTCAAAAATCTATTTCTGGCAATAATTTTTTACAAAGTATTTCTGGTATTAAAACCTATTTTTACACTTTTATAATGCTTTTTACCTCAGTTTCGGGGTTAACTATTTGCCCATAGCTGGGACCCTAACAGGTGCTACCACCCCGGGTCGGGGGGGGGGGGTCTGGGAACACCATCAATTAAGAGGTACAGAGATGAGTGTAGAGGATAAAGGAAGCCTTGTTCACTGTTTCACAACACATTCTTTCATTGCATATGAGTAGTTTATGTTCAGGTGAGATGGTCGACAGATACCTGACAGAACTGAAGAAGTTGGTAGTACTCTTTGGCTTGGCATGTGCTTTTGTGCCTGAACTAACAGAACGTATGAAGCAGCTTCTGCATTCTTCCAATAGAAATGTTGCTCTACTTATAAACCAGTTTCTGGCCAAAGCTCAAGCAATTATGAAAGATGATGGACCTACAGCAGAACCAGTTGTGGTATCCATGAAGGTATTGTGGAAGGATTCAATTTTCTCCTACATCAGACCTGTGAAACGGCACTATATACTATAAACACAGCAACTCTAATCATCTGACAAAAGATTACTAAAGCTGACGAAATGAACAGAAGGAAAGTCAGGGAGTGCACATATTCATTGACTGACCTTCTTTCAAATAAGCAATATGGCTTTTGTTTCTCTAAGTCAACTACTGATGTACTGATGATAATTGCAGAAAGTTTGTCAAGATCTAGATAAGAATGGTGAAGCTTGGGCTGTTGACTTGGAAATATTGAAAGCTTTCAATAGGGTTTAACATACAGGTCTTCTTCACAAGTCAAAAAGTTACAGTGTCTCCGGGCAAATTTTTGAACTGATCCAGTCTTCAGATCATGAAATGGAAGTTATCCTGAATAGCCACTCTTCTGCATCCTTTTGTACTAATGCAGGTGTCCTCCAGGGCGTTATCCTTGATTCTACTTTGTTTTTAATTTTCGTTAATGATCTTCCTGATGGCATCAGCTCTCAACTTGGTATCTATGCTGATGACACAACCATTTACCTCTGTCTTGATAGCTTATCAGTTTCATAAGGTCAGATGTTGTTAACTCTGGCAAAGTTTGGCATGTTAATTTTAACACC
This sequence comes from Acanthosepion esculentum, assembly GCA_964036315.1. Classification (NCBI taxonomy): domain Eukaryota; kingdom Metazoa; phylum Mollusca; class Cephalopoda; order Sepiida; family Sepiidae; genus Acanthosepion; species Acanthosepion esculentum. The sequence goes on from CAXIWW010000681.1 coordinate 43,258, forward strand.
TCCCAAACTAAACTGCTCTCTATTAATAATCTGAGAGACCCCTTTCTGCCTTCCATCAGCATGGCTGATGATAACCTCCAGGAGAATAACTTATTGCACCTTCTCGGGCTAATGTTCTCAGCTGACATGAAATGGAAAAACTATATTGAATCCATTGCTAGGTTAGCTGTTAAGAAAATTGGTTCACTGTGTCATGCTAGACAATTTTTCTCTCCAGAATCTATCTTGCATATCTATAAGTCTACCATTTGTCCATGCTTAGAATATTGCTGCCACATATGGTCCAGTGATCCTGCTATATATCTAGTGATCCTTGATAAAATCCAAAGAAGAATCAGCAATTTTATTGGTCCTGATCTAGCATTTTGGCTTCAGTCTCCTTTCCACCAATGTAATGTTGCCTCCTTGTGCCTTTTCTATAAATACTTTCATAGTAATTGTTTGGATGAACTCTTTGCTATGGTACTTAGACTTTATGAATTTAAGCACAGTAATAGACTGGCGACATGTTCTCATCAATTTACAGTTGAGTTGGTGAGATATTACCAGAAGTTCTATGCTAACAGTGTTGTGAGCTAAGAAGAAAGTGTTTAACGTTATTCAACATTGAACATTGTTAGGTTGTTAAGAGAACTCTTCTATGATTAGACTACAGTTTTTATAGGTTATGTTAGAAGTAGTATCAGTAAGTGGAGATGGCAGTCAGTGTAGAATAGTAATCACTACAACATTCTTCACCACCGACTAAGAACAGTGCTGGGTGTTATTAAGATTAGGTTAAATTGTTTTATTCAAAATAATCTTGTAAGTACTGGTGTTTTCATTTACTTGTCCCTTGGAGGCCAAGTTCTTAGTGACACTAGTTTCACGTCCATTTTGTAGGCATACATGTGTGTAATTACGGTTAGCCTTGAGTTGCTCAGCCTTGTCTACCAGCGGTTTAAACTTACTTTGGTGCACATAGCATTTTATCAAAACACTTCTGGATTGAAACAACCATGAAGAGAGCAAATGCCCATCTGCTGTCTTTCATTAGTGATGAAACATTCTCTCATGAGGAGTTTCATTTATAATGTAGAGCCTGGGGGAGTACCATCCACCACATGATGGTCTAGAGCCCTTGCAAATGCAGAGCCAAAGATATATGGTTTGCCAAATTACCCCATTGTAACATTCTACTAGACCATTCCCAGGCAGATTATAAATAGTTGAACTACAAGCTATACCTTGCATGTTCAAAAATGTGGTGAGTTCTTTAGAAAGAAATGACTGGCCACTGTCAAAATGAATATATGTTGGTATTCCAGATCGGTAGAAAATATTTTGCAAACCGTCAATAATTCCACCTATATCTTTTCACGAGTGAATGACTTACAAAACTCTTGGAGTTGCCAGTATTGAGTAATGCATTCACTGCTTTGCCATTTATTCTAGCTGGTAGAACAGTTTTCGACAAATTAAGGGGTATGGTTGCCAATGCATTGCAGGTAATTGCTGAAGAAGTAGACTCAGAAGACTTGGGTTTATACTTTTCGACAACTTTTGTATAGTGTCCAACCTTACTGCAGGATTTGCATATAGCCTCCCTGGCTGGGCACTGTGTATAAGGGTGTTTTCCAAACCCACAGAAGAAACATTTAGACTTCAAAGCATCCACAATGGTTTGTTCAGAAGAGATACTGTTAGTAATAGTATTGGAGGCAGCTGTATTAACAGTGTAGTCAAACTTTTTAGCTATCTCTAAGGAACATGCCTGTTCAAATGCTAAGGTTTTGTTCTTCAATAGATTTGGTGAATGTAGCTGGAATATATCCTGTTAATAAAGGTGTCTCTAAGGTGTTCATTTTTGCACTCCTCAGCAGTATGAGAGCAAAAATTGAAGTCCTGTATCAAAAGCCTTTGGTTTTTGAGGTACTGATCCAAGCTTTCATTTGGATCTTGCTTGCAGTTGGAGAGTAAAGAGTAAATGTTTTGCAATTACTTTCTTTTTTAAGCTTAACGTAGACCTTTCTGAGTGTTTCCACAGCAGTCTTGTAAGAGGTTTATTCTTTAATATGTTTGTAAATTGCTGGAAATAGAAATAAGTACATGCAATCTGATTCTACCTACGGGGTCAATAGTGTCAATAAAGTTACTGAAAGTTTTAAACTAATGGTGTAATTGGTCTGCAGCATCACTCACATTAGGCTTCACCTCAAAATGCAATATTTCATTTTATTGTTTATGACATTCAGTTGGTTTATTACACATTTATTGAATCTGGATGGGTATTTAATTGAGGAAATGTAAGTGTTCAACTATTGAGACCAGAGACTATGGAAACTACAAGGTAACCAAAAAAGTCCTGTCTGTTTTTAAAGGAAAAAAAGAAAACGCTTCACAGTATGTGTAACTTATATTTAGTCTTTAAAGTACAGGAAAAAAAAACTACAAATATATAATTTATCCAAACTAATAATAATTATTATTATTACTACTACTATATCCAAACTAATAATATTATTATTACTACTATAACTAAACTAATAATATTATTATTATTACTACTATATCCAAACTAATATTATTATTATTACTACTACTACTACTACTACTACTACAGCATCATCATTATCATTCTTTTTGGTATGAACTTGACAGGCTATGTTTATCCAAGGTAACCAAAAAAGTTCTGTCCGTTTTTTGATTAGTCATTGAATGAAGTTGAAATATATACGAAATGTGTAGCAATTGTTTTCAAATTCAGACAGCTGGAAGTAGGAACATCAGACATTATAAAAACATGCACACTGCCCATCAGTTATAAGCCGGACAGCTGTGAGAAGGATGGATGTGTCTAGAGATCTCGTTCGGGGCTGTTTGCTTTACGACTTCAAAGTGGGCTTATCAGCAGCTGCATCAAGTCACTGCATATGTCAAGCGTTTGGAGATAGTACTGTGGATGAATGTACTGCAAGTTATTGTACAGTATTTACATTATTCGGACTATTGTCCTCATCTTTGTCGCCATATTTGTCACAACGTTTCGGCCTTCTTCAGGTGGTTGGAATTTCGAACCGAACCCTTTATTTCGATCACTGGGGTAGACTGTTCTAGTTCCACGAGCCATGTTTGATGGATGTCAGTTATCAGTTATCTCCTGGTAATTTTTCCCTCTGAAAGTTCTCCACTGCGAGGGGAAGTAGAAAAATCAGGCGTGGCTGACCACATATGGAGAGAGAAGGGAGATCACCGTCCCCTGTGGGATCAGGTTGAGATCATAGACAGGGAACACCATTGGAAAATTCGTAAACTTAAGGAATCAGCACATATGCTAGGCCACAAAAATCTCCTGAGTCGGCCAAGCATAGAAATAAATACAATATGGGAACCAGTAATAAGGAGTGCCAGAGAACAGCAATGATAACAAAAAGTTGCAATATGAGATCTGGTAAAGAACATGCAATGATAACAGCAAAATTGCAATATGAGTACTGGTAAAAAATGGTTGCTGAAAAATTAGGTTTATAATACTCAGAAATTCATACCCAGATGTCCTCAAGGACACATGGTACGGTGGATAAAGGCGTTGGTTAGATCCAGTAACAGACCCAAAGAGTGTGAGTTCAATACCCGGTTCAGGCAGTGGAGAACTTTCAGAGGGAAAAATTACCAGGAGATAACTGATAACTGACATCCATCAAACATGGCTCGTGGAACTAGAACAGTCTACCCCAGTGATCGAAATAAAGGGTTCGGTTCGAAATTCCAACCACCTGAAGAAGGGCGGAGCGTACAACGGCCGAAACGTTGTGACAAATATGGCGACAAAGATGAGGACAATAGTCCGAATAATGTAAATACTGTACATAATACCTCATTTCAGAAATATAGACAGACTCTGCAAGTTATTGGTTTTGAAAATTCAAGTCGGGAGATTTGTCTCTCCATGATGAGCCTCGAAGTGGACGACCACAGGTCTTGAATGACAGTCCTGAAGGCGGCCATTGAAGAGGACAATAGTCTAACGTGTGGTGAACTTTTAAGACAGTTCAACGTTTCCAATGAAACAGTTAAACTTCACCTGCACCGCCTAGGTAAGATGTACAAACTGCGCAAATGGGTTCCGCAAACGCTGTTGGAGGTCCACAAGGGACAACGAGTGGCAGTCTGCGTATCGCTGCTTTCTCGCCACCGTACCGCATCCTTATTCAATCGAGTGCTTACCAGTGATGAAAAGTGGGTTCTGTACGAAACTCTCAAGCATTCCAGACATTGGTTGTCTTCTCACCGCAAGACCGCCTATGCACCCACGCAAGATTATGCTTTATGTCTGGTGGACAGGTAGTCAAGTGGTTCATTATGAACTGCTACCAACAGGCCAAACGGTCACTGGAGACCTATACTCGCAGCAACTAAAATGTGTGCAAATTGTATTTATCAAATAAGTTAAAATTTCTGTTTTATTCATTTTAGTATAAAATTAATTATATTTTCTCAGTAAAATATTTAATTCAGTTTGAGCTCTACAAAAAGACTTGTTTTCATTTTATTTCTGAAGAATTAGTTAAGTTGCATGCTTCTTCTTAGTAAAAAACTGTATATAATTTTTGTTTGTCTTCTCTGAAATAAACTTGATTCATGTATAATGATGAAAGAATGTACACCATAGTAAAACACCTTTTTGAAAAATTACCAAAAATAAATTTGTTTTACTTGAGAATTCTTATGTTTCAGTCTGTGAATAACAAATGAGCTAGTTAGGGTGCCTTAGGATCAGGTAATGATTAGAAGACTACTCCGGTTTACCATTACTGCTGAGTAGCATGTTTGATCCTCACTGGGTGCCTCATGGCTACCTTGTGGCCTTGTGCTAAACTAAGCTTAAACTTTAAAACAATTGAGCCAGTTCTTGTACTTGATCTTGGAATAATTGAGCATTTTTCACTCCCACTTCGCTAATTAAGGGTTTCATTCCCGTTTACTTTTCTATTATGAACAATTGCTAAAAAATGATTATTAAAAATAACCCATAAATATAGCATACCTTAATTATATATGATATAAAATATCTTCATTCTTCAGTTAAATTTGTTTTGAACAATCTTAATTCTACCTAAAATAACAATATTTTATCAACAGTAACAAATGAAAATTTTCTAAATCTGTGTTTTTAGGGAGAAAAATTTCTGAAGCAAAAAACATTTCCAACTTTTTTAAATCATTCACAGGAGAGGTAAAAGTATTGACATGCCTTTAATATTCATAATTTACTATAAGACAAATTAGGCTCTGAATATCATGCAGAAAATGTACTGGCATTACCTTGTGACTTTTGTCTGCTTCAAGCTTGAAATTAATCCATTTTTCTCTCTATTGTTTTCTTGTCAGCCATTAAAAAATGATGATTGCCCAACAGGTGCTACCTGTCAGATGTTGTAGAAGCTTTCACCTTGAATTTTTAGCTTCTTTATTATATTCTTTAACATGTAAAGTGTTTTGAATTGTTTTGCATTCAGTAATCAAGATGCCCTCATTATATCCACTCTGAAGCTTTCTGCTTCAATCTTGTTTAATATATTTAGGATAAATTTGTCAGTCAGTTTTATAAAAAAAATTGATTGGCTTTGATGTCTATAAAGTCTAAACAATTACATGTAATGTTGTTAAGTAGATGCAATGTTCTTCTGTCAGTACCTTGATATATGAGCCCATCAAAAATAACAGTTTACTATTCTGCATATTGCTGTGTGCAAGTTTCAGCTTACTGAATATCACTCAGCAATTTTGGTGCTATTTTTTTATTTGGAGACTTTAGCAATACTGTTTTTTGTTGAAAAATCTGTAAAATAAACATTTTTGTTGTTTTGAGACTATATGAGATAGGAGAAATAACTGTTGGGAAATATATATTTACATGTAAGATTTACTTTTAATTGATCCTGGTTGCTATGTAAATACTTTGGACTATTCTTTATAATATTTTATGTCAGTTTGTACAATCTAATATCAAAGAATTGAATAACTTTTGTAAAGGCTACACTCAAGATTTTAAGTTTTGTTATTTGTAGTGAATAGTAAAGGCTTTAATTCTTTGATTAACCAAACCTTCTGCAAAGATTCTTTCTTGTTATAATTTTGATTGTCATTTACTGAAGATGCAAAAAGATCAATAATTACAATCAATATTTTTATTTTTTTGTTAAGTTGAAAATTTTGGATTGCATAATGACTTGCTTTTATGACTTACTGATCATTCTAGTAAATGCCATGATAAAAAATGAAATGCATAAAGTTGAGTTTTATGGACAAAAACCAGAAAAATAAATAAGCTTTGATAATTTTATAAAGTGATTATGGTTTTCTTGAGATTTATTCATTTACATATTTTTTCTTGAAGTGTTTTTTAACAATTTGGCTAATTTTTCTTTTTTTTTTTTTTTTGATGGATTATATTTTATTGTCTCCAGCTTCAACAAATGTTAAAAAAATCGCTTTCTTTTAATGTTATCTACTATTTATTTTCTAGTTAATCCTTTTTGTTGGAATGTTCTGTCAGATTTAGATTCCTCTCCAAAGTTTGTTTTGTTCTTTGTAAATACTCTCAGACCATACCAGTATCTTTCTGAACTTTGTACATTGGCTCTTGAATGACCCAGCAAATTGTAAACTAATGTTCTATTCAAGATGTTACTATACTGCATCACTTTTGTAAATAAATGGCAAGGGTGATTCACCACCACACCAAACAAGTGACCAACTTT
>CAXIWW010000682.1:0-15355 GCA_964036315.1 Acanthosepion esculentum
ATCTGTTTAGTTCGATAATGAAAATAGTCATACAAACATCATTTTTTTTCCTCTACACTTCATTCCACAGTTTTCCATGTTACTCTACTGAACGACTTCTCAAACGAACTTAAGACGTGGGGTCACCTCTCCCACACACTTTCTGGAACGTTATAATTTTTTTTTCTGGTTTAATTTGAAATCTATGCACCCCAATACTGAATGATTTAATTTTTTTTCACTTTTGCATTTTGTTATTTTCATTATTAATTTTATTTTAAGATTTACGACACCATTTCCAAGAAAGAAAGAAAAATACACATTTTATATCAGCTGTCAATCACAGTTTCAGACAATTCACCTTGTTAACATTCTTATCTAATCATTCACTTGAATACATAAAGCCCCACATGCATTCTCTTCCTATTTCTCTTTCTTCTCTTTATTTTTTCTTTTCTTTCCTTTTTTATCTTTCTTTTCTCTTCCTTCTCTTATCTTTCTTTCCTCTTCTTTCTCTTATCTATCTTTCCTCTTCTTTCTCTTATCTATCTTTCCTCTTCTTTCTCTTATCTATCTTTCCTCTTCTTTCTCTTATCTATCTTTCCTCTTCTTTCTCTTATCTATCTTTCCTCTTCTTTCTCTTATCTATCTTTCCTCTTCTTTCTCTTATCTATCTTTCCTCTTCTTTCTCTTATCTATCTTTCCTCTTCTTTCTCTTATCTATCTTTCCTCTTCTTTCTCTTATCTATCTTTCCTCTTCTTTCTCTTATCTATCTTTCCTCTTCTTTCTCTTATCTATCTTTCCTCTTCTTTCTCTTATCTATCTTTCTCTCTCTCTCTCTCTCTCTCTCTATTCTTCTTCCGTCTCTCTCTGTCTTCTCTCTTTTGTCTCTTTTTCTCTTCTCTCCTTTTTTCTCTTTCTCTCCTTTTTTCTCTTTCTCTCCTTTTTTCTCTTTCTCTCCTTTTTTCTCTTTCTCTCCTTTTTTCTCTTTCTCTCCTTTTTTCTCTTTCTCTCCTTTTTTCTCTTTCTCTCCTTTTTTCTCTTTCTCTCCTTTTTTCTCTTTCTCTCCTTTTTTCTCTTTCTCTCCTTTTTTCTCTTTCTCTCCTTTTTTCTCTTTCTCTTGTTTCTTCTCTTTTCTCCTTCTAGTTTCTCTCTTTTCTCGTTTCTTCTTAAATTTCCACCTTCACTCACTATTTTAAGTTTGTTTTCTAATAGAACTTGCTAAATAACGACTATAAATAACCCATACTTCTTTTTATAGCCTGAATTTACTACACAGTAGATACTTATTTCTTCAGTATCATCATCATTTTTTTTCATTGCATACTTGTAATCTCTCTTTCCTGGATATAGTTATAATCTGTGTATATATTGTGGTACCGTTTTTGTAAAGTGATGAGTAGTAAACTAGTTCAATTTATTTTTAACCACTGGTTTCTGATTTTTAATATACCCCCATATCTCTGGTGGGTGCTGAGAATAGTAATGGTCTGTTAGGGAAACTTTCTAATCACTGGTCCATGGATAGACGCATATAAAAAAAATAATAGAAAAACGCTTTTGCTAACTCCTTTAGTGGGAAGGAATTTCGGGTTTATTTGCAAAGCTTATATTTGTCTAACGCAAGGCCTCGGTAATGGATACCTACTAAAGATCGAATTTACATGCTAACTTGCTAAGCATTGCTCTACGGAGATGTACCCAAATTGTACCTCTTCATATGTTTACACGCATTGGCATAAGAAAATAATATTATTGTAATTGGTTTTATTTCTCTATTAACACCCGAAATATGTTTGGTAAATAATAGAGCGTATTTCCAAGTAACGTTCAGGGTGATGATATTTTTCAAGATGTTTAATATTTTGAGGAGGTACGGTGGAGTAACGGCTCGGATTGAGGAATCGGAGATCCGAGTTCGAATTCCAGTTAAATCCATTACATTCACTCGTTAATACCCTTGGGAATCCTCTTCTTCTCCCCACCCCAGGTATGGGTAAATAGCCTTGGATGGTAACTGGTCTACCGCAGAAAGAAATGGCAACATAGTGCGAGAAAAAATCTGCCTCATCAGTCATGTATCGGAAGATACATGCTTGCTTAAGTGTGTATCACGCATGGCACATAACTGATTGACAGAATATTTTGATAGAAAATGCGTTTAATAAGGTATTATTGTTTTTAATTACATATTCGAATATGTAGTATTTATCAATTTCCCTGTCAGTTTGTCACTAATGACCGATTAAAATTATCGGAGAAAGCTAAACTGTGTGCGCACGCGCGTGTTTTATATATATATATATATATATATATATATATATGTGTGTGTGTGTGTGTGTGCACGCGCTTTTTTATAGCTGCAGTCTCCTCGGTATACTGATTCCAATTTCTCATCGGATTTCCAATTATTATTTTGTTGTTGCTATTTCACTGAGTGGGCTTGAATACTTCATTAATAGTCAGATTACTGCATTGCATTAAATGGCTATAATTTTTACATTAATATTCGATTTAAATACAAAAATAATATGCATTTTACTTTTAAATAAATATTATGCATGTACGAAATACATATTTAGATGACTAAATTTTCCTCTACACATTATATAATTGGCAATATTAAATTTCTGGAAAAGCTTAAATAGGCAAAAGGTAACTTACAAATAAAATGATTTTCAGAATTATTAACAAAATCCAAATATTAAAAATTGCAGCAAGTAAATTACTCTGAAAAAATAATCTTGCAACAGTTTGGCAACTTGAACAAGCGCAGATGCATGGCACGGAGGAACGCGTTGTTCGTTATTTTGCTCATCCCTTTCATATTTCATTATTTCATTCTTCGAAATTCAAAATATTAGTAGAAGATAGGATGTTCATTAGTATACTATTGATACCAGTATCGATCTATATATACTCAATCTGAGAAATTAGCTAAAATTTCCCGAGAATTTATTGGATAACATAAAACTCATAATATACAAGGGAAATAATTACAAAAAGCTTCTATGCCAATGTTCATATATATTTTTCTCTATAGTTAATAACAGTAAGGATGTTTTACATTGAGAACATTTTTTTTACTATCGAATCAAACAGTTTGTCATTTTTGTTTAGTTTGTTTTTACATAAAGGAATATCTAGATCGATATGTTAACTTCTTCGTTCTGATCACAATTAAGACTAAGAAACTTGGTTATTGAAATGGAAATAATTTTTTTTTTTTTTTGGAAATCACATTATTTAAATGATCGGGTAGGAAAGTGAGTCATTAAAATAATTGATTCAAATTAATTATCATAATCTCTCTACTTCACTCCTCCTCCTCCTCCGTCTTTATCTCGTCTACCTTCTTAATCATCTTGGTGATCGTATTCTACAACCTCTTTTATTTTCTTCGCTATCATTATTCTGATCTGCAATTTCTATTTCATCATCAGCCATAGTGACCCTATTTTTGTTAATAATTCACAAGTGATTATTTCTGTGATTTTTCTGGCTTTTTCCAAATTAAAGGTTTTTCGTATTAAGTTGCTTTATTTAAAAATTTTCAATTTTTTCGTTTATTCAAATGCATTTTCATCATCAGCAACAGTACCATTTTTTTATTTACATTTTTTTTACATATTTTTGTATGAACTGTTGTATTGTGATAGTCCTCTCTCCGTTACACACACACACACACACACACACACACACACACCTCTAAGCAATGAATTGATTCGTTAATTCGATATTAGTTCTTATTACTATAAACGTTCTCTTTAGTGAATCACATATTTAAATAGGCATTCCTGATATAAACAGTTAAAACCAATATCTACCGTCCTAGAAATCAAAAGTAATACTACAAACCAAGGCAAAACAAAGTGTACCCAAATACGTGTAGATTCTACTAAATATAACTTTTATCACACTCTCTCTCTCTCTCTCTCTATATATATATATATATATATATATATATATATATATATATATATATATAATAGAAAGAGAGAGAGAGGTGGGTAGGAAGAGAATACTGCTAAATTCTCAGCTCGACCCACTTTCCAGATAATGTAGATTTTTTTTCTTTTCAGCGCATTTTCGTACAGATGGGAAATTTTCACCATCAGTGTGTGTGTTTTTATATATATATATATATATATATATATATATATATATATATATATATATAATAATAATAAAAATTACGAGAATTTTACGTGTTTTTCAGGCTAGCAGAACTTCTGCCCAAAATTCTAAATAGATAACTATAGGTATAATATTTAACGAATTAAGAAAAGTTCAAGTGGCTTATCTGGTTAGCCGACTCGAGAGTTTCGCGTCGAAACGCTAATTCAGAGGCAGATGCTTGATAAATCAGTTGAGCTTGTTATTAGAACTCATGTTTATACACTTTCTAAGGGAACGAACGTTAATTCTAACTTTTAAAATATAAATCCTTAACACGCTAGAGTTTCGTTACAAATATAAGTTTTAAATTTAGAACCAGTTATATATACTCTTTACCTTTATCCAGCTCACTGCCAAATTGGTATAAGTCCTTCGATTTGTATCTTAACTTGAGCCCTGACCAATGGAACAGTTGGAAAATATGTAATTATCTCACCCAATAAGAATGCTTTAATTCCATGAAATATGTCTTGTCTTTTGTTATTCGTTTTGAATTTTGACAAATGAATGTTTCTTTTATTGCTTTATTATTGCAATATCACTTTGTAATAGATTATCTCTTACTTTCAGCTGCGATTAACAGTATTTATTTTTTTCTCGCTCTCTCTCTCTTTCTCTCTCTCTCTCTGTGAGTTGCTTGATAAGCATTATTTATAGTCTAATTACTACTAATATTTATGATGACACTTTAATTTCATTGAATTCATTTTTGTATTTTATTATTTTGTAATTGACTTTTTACAAGCATCAATATCTGGCGTTTTTTTTTTGTTCTTGGAAATCAAGTTACAGTAAGTTTCCTTAAGAAGGCTGTCGCATTTTTCTCAATATTCTATCATATTGTTTCGTCTAAACTGTTTTAAATTTTCCTTCAATTTCCAATTTTTATAATCTTTCTGAAAGGCTCCCCCTTCTCCACATTATAATCAACACTCGTGAAATATTCTTGCAGTCCCCTACCCAACCGATTCACATACAACAATATTGTGAGAAATAATTAAACCAGTTGTTTAATTCTTCCTTCTCATTCCACAAATTTTTTCTTCCATGATATTTCTAATTTTAAGTTATTTTATCTTAATAAATTTAAAATTATTCGAGCCGTGATAGTTTTAGTTTTCTATTTCATTTATTCTTTCTATTTTTAATTTCAAAATAAATCCTTCATGGACGACTGTAGTGTAAAGGAAGAAAAACATTTAAAAATGTTGGATTATAATTGTAAATATTGGATTATGCTTTTATGGTTATCATCCAAACCTAAGTATTTCTTTATGAATGATCAATTTATTTTAAGTTATAATAAAACAATTATATTGAAATAATAAAAAATAATATATTAAAAAAAGGTTAAAATGTTTTAAAGGAATTACCTGAATTAAAATATGTTACATTTTATTCATATATTACAAATATCACAGTTAAAAAATAAAAAAAGCACGAAGCTGCGGAGAACATAAGCGATCGTGTCCTGAAGTATACAGAAAACGAGTTTGTTTCTGTATAACAATCTTCACACCAGATCTTTAAAAAGATAACGGAAAAATCTACGTAAGGCAAATATCAAGGTATGGCATTTCTTAGAGGTCGTTTCATACTACTCTCCAGTATAGACCATTAAATTACAAGGAACATAATAGTCCAGTCAACGAATATTGGCTTTAGTTTTTTTTTATCTGTTTTTATTAATGAGTTGTTTATAAATTTAGTTTTTTAGTGTGACATGAAAAACTTACTTTTTTTATGAAAGTACTCGAAGCACTTGTTGGTTCTTTCTATTTTAAATAAGTTTCTGAATCAGCTGGTTTATTAACTAATTTCACAACTATTTGTATCGTATACGTCTTCTTGTCTTTTATTTACTTTCTGATAATTATAATATAATAACGAACCTACACAGGAAGCTGTGCTAGTTGTGGAGACAAGAGTTACCCATCATCAACACACACGGAAAGTCTTCAGTTAACAGTTTGAAATAATTTGTAGTCTGATGAAGGATAGAAAAGGCCATATCACTAGAAAAATCTACGAGGAGAGTTGGAGATTCGAAGTGATTTGTTGTCACTTCGTCACCAGTGATGATTAGCAAAATGAGATTAAGATGCCTGTTTACAATCATTATTTCTACAAATGTTTCTACTCTAGCCTAATTTCACTTAATAAGCATAAATAAAATTATCTAACCTCATTAACACAAGAATTCAAGCAGTGTTTGTCCTTTCTGCACTCAACTTTTAGTATTAACATTAATAATAATGCCCATAACAATATGAACAGAAGAGTAATGTGTGTACTACACACACACACAAGTTCATTCAGTGATTATATGTACAGGAGATTCACAGTTACAGGCTATTTTCGGGTCCATTTATCGAATTTGGAATCATTCTTTCAAAGTTATGTTTCAAGATCTTTTATATATTTATTTTAATTTTAGAATTTTTAAAAGCTCAATTTATTTAAACGCTCCATTAAAAAAAAATCTAAAATAATGTGAACATTTTATTTACACCATTTATAGCAGACTTGCTTATGAGTTTATGAAAAGCATCACTTCTTAATGCATTTTTGGTATAAAAACATAATTAGTACACAACTATATATTCCTGGTAGTAAGCCTTTAAAACAGTGTATTTTACAAGTTTTAAAATATATATACTGTTATATATTTTGCTGACAATAAATTACTTTGTTTTTCTTTTAAAGTAGACAGCATAATAAATAATCTTAGGGAATAATTAGATGATAAAATAAAAAAAAAGTTTAATTTAAATTTATTTATTAATTTTCTAAACAATTGAACTTAATTGAATAAAATTAATTCATTTATTTTACCTAATTATATTTAATCAATGACGAAACGTGTATATAATTGCACGCTTTCTATTTTGGAGGAAGGTTTTATTTTATTTTTAAAGTTTTTTTTAGTTGTAAATTTTTCGATCACTATAATCTTTGATATTTTTCAGGTAGTGTTTGAGGAACGAAATTGTTTATTTCATTTTAAAAGTTTCTTGTTTTCGCATTTTCATAATGATTTTTTAATGAAAAACTGACTTTGAAATGATGATGCCATATTGACGCGTGTATGCTCACCCAGAAATTGAACTCGTGACCGCTATCGCATTTGTCATGCGTCTGAGGTTGTCCAGTTTTCCAATTATTATTATAATTATTTTTCAGAGTAATTTACTTGAAGCAATTTTTAATATTTGAATTTTGTTAATAATTTGGAAAATCATTTTTTTCGTAAGTTGCCTCTTGCTTATTTCATCTTTTCTAGAAATTTAATATTGCCAATTATATATATATGGCCGAGTGATTAGAACACACGCATTCTGACCATGAAACCCGGGTTCGAATTTCGCAATGGTCAAAGGAGACTTCCTGATCTTATCAGACTTTGGAAAGTGCCTGAAAACCATATTACGGATTAATCCAAGCGTCGTGAGTGAAACTAGGTAGACGGAACCCTTGGGGGCGTCGACAGCTGCGTGACCGAGGGCTTGAGCGTGCTTGTTCAAATTGTTTATCACGCTAGATAACATGCGCTTTCCCAGTAACTGTAACTAAGGTCTGCTCAGCATAGTTACAGCATATACCACTGGTAAGCTCTGTGGGTAGTGAATAAACACTAATGCGCTTGAGCAAGCCTCTGCAATAGGGTTGGTTAGCCACCCTAGTAGGCACCACACGTGTGTGTGTATATATATATATATGTGTGTGTGTGTGTGTGTGTGTGTGTGTGTATGTATATATATATATATATGTGTGTGTGTCATCTATTTATGTAATTCGTACATGCACAATATTTGTTTAAAAGTAAAATCGATATTATTTTTGCATTTAAATCGAATATTAATTTAAAAATCATAATCCTTTCAATTTCATGCAATACAGTATTCTGACTATTAATGAAGTGTTCAAACCCACTCAGTGATATAATAAGAATAATAATTGTAAATCCGATGAGAAATTAAAACCATTGAGATTTGCTGTCACTTAATCTCCACTGAAAATCACTACATATTAATCAAGTGAAAATTCCACTATGTGCAAACAACGACATACACCGAAACAATAGCATCATTATAAAAAGCGTAAGTACTTATGAGTTCTAGCGTAGTTTTGCTGTCACATGATCTTTATTGAAAGCCCCCATATATAAATAGATAAACTCCATGAGTACAAATAATAATGGAACAATTTTTCTGTTAGAAAGGATGCAATTTTTCCTTTTTATGTTTAAAATCTATTGATGTTATGAACAATTTTCGGGAATTTTTTAAGTTGTCGTTCGTTTTATATCAAAATGGCTGATTGGAAGTAAGTATAAAATGAAAATACTCCCATAAAAGTTACTTCCTCTCGTGATTTTTTTAGGGCTGTTATAAACAAAGAATGAAATATGCCTTTTCGCTTTGTCATTTTGATAAGAATCTATTTAGCGACTTCAATAGACAATTGTAAAGTATTTAAGTCTCAATCAAAATATTAAAATAAAAACATTGCGAAAGATAGTGACTGTAAATGTTTTAGCATAGTGTTTAGAATTGTTTTCCAACATGATACAAATAAAGGTTGTCTTTTTATTAAAGTTCTATTATATATCTCTATATATACCTTTCCTTTTTTCCCGATTTCCCGAGAGAGAGAGAGAGAGAGAGAATAAATAAATAAATAAATAAATAAATAAATATATATATATATATATATAAATAAATATATATATAAATAAATATATATATATATAAATAAATATATATATAAATAAATATATATATATATATATATATATAAATATATATATATATATATATAAATAAATATATATATAAATAAATATATATATAAATAAATATATAAATAAATAAATAAACCAGACTTTTCTGTTCATGAGTTTGTGAGATACCGAATTGACTGACAATAGAAAAAAGACTTTCAACAAAAATACCGCTCTTGGGATTCTTTTGATAAATTAAAGCGATTTTCTTATATAAGAAAATTTATATATATATATATATATATATATATACATATATATATTTTTTTTTTCGGAATATATACTCGAGATTATTTGTGGTATGCAAACTTCAGTGACATTCCCATCCTGTCAACAATGATCGATATTTTAATCGATTTATTTCAATCGATTTTTACACAAGCATAACGCACATACATTTTTTACCTTCGTCGTAAAGATATTATAATGCCATAGTTTTAAAATTAGGTTTTTGTGTAGTTTACCTTATACAAAATTATCTGTCAAATATATGAACTAATCGCACACACATTCCATTAACACCCTCTTCGTTTATATCTGTTTTTATCTCTCATTACTCTCCATCTTCTTATTACTTTTCATGTAAAAATGTTAACATCAAATGAACCCAAGGGTTATGTATATTTTCCCCTTGACCTTTATCTCTGCTCTGTCTACTGAACTGACTCAATACTTACCACACGCTTATCAATCTTTAAGTGCATACATGATTTCAACTTTTTAGTAGGAACAAAGGGAGAAGTATCTACATTTATTACACATATTTGCGCATGGCCATATATTTCATTGTCTTTTAAGCTTCATGTGCAATATCAAAATGTATATTGACCTATTTAGCTTGCATATACAAAAGAACAATCTTGTTTTACTGCTATAGTTTTAAAAAAATGACAAAGGCGTAATTATAAAAAAATATATTAGCCTTAAGGTAGATCTAGTCAGTATGATACGACCCACAGTAGTACCAGAAAACTTGTATATTATTAAGTATCTAGTTCCTAAGGATATATAATATGTATTTTGCTTGTGATAATATTAGTTCCTTAATGTTTTTTTGCTTCTATCTAACAATATTGATGCCATAAAGGTGTCCGTAACCCTATGACACACTTACATATATAACATTGAGTTAGAAAATTCATTTTACTTTAGAAAAATTAAGAAATAAAAGAAGAAATTCAATTAAATTTTCAAAATACTAATTATAATTAATTTCAATCATTAATAGTAAAGTTAACAGTATAATTTATTCGTGTTTAAAATATTAAATTTGGCTATTGTGAGCGGGAATATATTTCGATCCTGCCAGTAGATGAGCAGTCTGGTTATCCCAGGGGCATGGGTACAGAGCTCACTATCAGGGTGTGGTGGCCTTTGCATACCTGTGTTGTCTACCTGTTGTGTAGTTTTTACTGGTTGAGTTCCTCTCTCGCTAAGCAGGCTCTGTCAAATGTTTTACCGGAACAAACAGGCCAGCTAAGCAGCTGCGCTGTTTCTAGTAGCAGTAAGGACCTGACCAATAGTAAAATATAAACAAGCCGGTTTGCCATGTAGAAAGATTAGTGTTTTATTATCATCAGTATTATCGATGTGAACAAAGAAATGCCAGAGATGTACTGGAACAACTGTATAATGGTGATTATAATATTAGACTTGCTTGTTACTGCTGCTATTACTAATAATATTATTAGCATTGTTATGTGAAGAATGATAGGAAAATACACCCTTAAATCTGCAGGTGACATTAGTATGATTTGCAATTAGTTAACTATTATTAACTATGATATCCAATTGATGCGAAACTAGGACAAAGATTGTGTAGTAGCTTGTGTATTTGGGATACTGGCATAAAATTAATGGGTCAATTATCATCTTTGGAATTTAGAAAATATGACAGTTGTGACAGTGTTGTCATTATTACTATGATCACTGTTGCCAATATTTTAGATAGTTCAAACATTTTACTCAGAATCTAATGAGTTATAAATATGGAATTATATTTAAATATTTTTTATAGAGTTCTATTTTCTATAAAGTAAAAATAAAACCTGAAAACAAATTCAAAAGTATCTACTCCACAAGACAAAGGTATAGAATAGTCAAAGACAAGTCTAAAATTGTGGTGAACCCAATGAGAAACTTACGACAGTGGTAATAATTTGTTATATTAGCTTGCTAACAACCTTTCTGTAGAGAAGTTTTCATTGGTAAAAGCAAAAATAAAGGATACAAGTGTGAAATACCCAATGACGATCAAACTATATACACAATAAAAATGGTTTCAGATTATGTGCTAACCACTGTTCTATGGCAAGGAGAACATTTGGTGATTATTAAGCTTAGCTTGGATTGGTACGTGGTCACAGGTGCAGGACACTTAATCGTATGGGAGACTACCTTTCTAAGTATTGTTCTATAGCAAGAAAATCTCTGAAAAGTTGCTTGAATGCCAGTGTTTATTATGCTTAATTTTATCTTAACTATAGAACTTTTAAATGTCTTTAAATCGTTTGAATCATAGTGGCTTTATTGCCTTGTTTGGGTGAAATGATTTAAAAAACTATTGCGTAATATTTAGCTGAAAGTTATATACTTAATGATGAATAGAAAATGTCTTGAAATTCTGTGTAAATATAACTTTGAAAGATTTTATTTGGTTCAATCCATCGATTATAACAATATTTTCAGTTTATGAATTTTATTTTTAATATTAAATATATTCCCTGTAGTATGTGTGGTATTTAATGTATCAGAAAATAACTGCACGTTGTAACATAATTTCCGTTAGAGCATTTTAATGCAATTTGTCCTAGCTTGGGGGGAAGAAACAATTTCCAGTTCAATCAAACCACCTGTTTTTATACTTTTTAAATTAACAATAAATGCTTTCCCAAACTAGACAATGCTAGGTTAAGCGACTGTTAGTTGTTTTTCTGATTTTGTTAATAAGAATATGAGAATAAAAATCCTTGACCTGATTGCATTTTTCTAAGTTAAACAATTTAGTATACGTTAATAGTTACTACTAATAATTAATCTTAATAATAACATTTATAAATAATTATAATATATATTCTATAAATAGTAAGATGACATGGGCCTGATGTCGTCAGAAGTGTCATTTAAGCATTAAAAGTTGGTGTATAAATTACCCTGTATTTGTTCAAAATATGATGATGACAGCTATTACAAAATAGTCGTTGTTGGAAAAGGCATTTTATATTGTCCTAAAAAAATACTAAAGTTTTGAAAAATGTCAAATCGACTTACAATTTTTCAGCAACAATGTGTATTTTAATTTGTTTTGACTCTTGCTCTTATAATGTCAAATTAAAACCCGTTCACCATGAAAACTAGAAAGAAAATGAGAAAGAAAGGCGGGGTTTAGCATTCATGTGAGGATTAATTCTTAAAAAAAAAACTATAATTTTCTCTACTGTTTGATAGTTATTTCCAACGTTTTCTGCGGTAACAGTCAATTGTAAATTTTTCTTGCTATGTGAAATGGTAATATTATCAGGATTTCCACATGTTCACAAGTCCATCGTTGAATATTTATTAAATTTTTAAACAAATGTCCACACTACCTTCTCTCTCATTTTACAAACCAAAGATTTGTTTCTATGAATGAAACGACCTCAACGAAATTGAAGAATGCTACTAAGCTTTGTTTGCTGTAGTAGCTGTGAGAATCACAGAACCTCCGCACATAATATATATATATATATATATATATATATATATATATATATAGGGTGCCATGGGTAAAGTGTAGTTTAAATTACGCCAAAATGAAAATAACACTGACATCTCATTTTAGCAGATATATTTACCAAAATTACACAAAAGTATCTTGAAATACTAAAGAGTAAATTTATTCAATAAAACCGCCATTGGATTTAACCACGGTCTCTAGACGACTTCGAGATCTCTTGCATCTCTTCGCTCCTTGTTTAAGTTGGCGAATGCTACCATAATCCTTACATTTGGTGTTACAAAGAGTTTTGTTGGTCACTCGTTCAACTGCGCCCCACACATAATAATCAAGGGCGTGCAGTCTGGGGAGTTAGGTAGCTAGATGTAAGGGGTGATGCGGTCGCAGAAATTTTCTGGGAGCCATGACTGGATGCTCCTGCTTCTGCTTATGTGGCATGGTGCTGAATCCTGTTACCAGACATAGGGTCTTCCAGCAGTCACCTGCTTGACCCAGGGTAGCGCTACCTCCTCAAACCACTTGATGTCGGCCACCGTGTTGAGTCTGAGGCCCTCAACAACAAATTCGAGAGTTCTTTTTCTTATCAGAATGTGTTTACCGAACTGACGTACTTTCGTAATCGCCATTAGACTCGTCCAATTCTTTCCGAATCCTCTGCACTGTCGTCAGATTGACACCCAATCTCACTAGAATGTTCGTATTGGAGCTTCTGGCGCGAATGCCAAGCAGTGCAGTATGCCATTTCCAAATTTCTACCGGAGTGATTTACATCATGGTATTCTTTTTCCCACAGGAGGTATCCAACTGACCTTACTATACTGTTCATATGACAAGATGAAAAACGACTCACATACGCCAAATTAAAAATATAAAATGGCTACAATTTACTCATCGTACCCTGTATATATATATATATATATATATATATATATATATATATATATATATATATAATTTGTGTGCGTGAGAGAAAATGTATGCATGAAATATGACATCTTTACGAACAATTCTCCTGTTCAGTTCTGGAAATTCATATCCCATACACGCAGGCATTTTCAACATAGAAATAAATGTGTGGAAATAAGTGCATGTGAGTGAGGGCTCCTAAAAAAACAAACAAATAATTTCAGTAATTTTTACACGTGTATACTTATGTGCAGCGAAGGGGAAAGTATATATATATATATATATATATATATATATATATAATATATATATTGACCGGTGCGAGCAACTCCCGGAAAAGATTGGGCCGGAATGAAAACAGAAAACCGATTTCTGGACATCTGTTAGTGAAATCTAATTTCCATAACATCCACGGCAATTTTTTCTCCTTGTAAGAGCAGGATGATTTTTTTTTCTAGAGGCCACTCCCTATCCAAAACAGGATCGCAAGGAGATGTTGTCCCCAATTGTAAAGATTGTTTATATGTAGATAAGGTGACTCCAGTCCAACTATTTCTTTACACTGCTTGTCTTTTATTAATTTACTATTGAATTCCTTCTGAATTAAATTCAGAAATTACATAAGATAGTGAATAATAATACATGCCAACCGATATCGTGTACACGTGTACTTTTGCATATAAAAGTGCATATGTTGATAGGTGTCCACTTTCTTCATTCTCTCTCCTTATTCGCCATCTCGCTCCCCATCTCTCTCTTCCTCTCTCTTTCTCCTCCCGCTCCCTTTTTCACTCTCTCTCCTCCCTTTTTCACTCTCTCTCCTCCCTTTTTCACTCTCTCTCCTCCCTTTTTCACTCTCTCTCCTCCCTTTTTCACTCTCTCTCCTCCCTTTTTCTGTCTCTCTCCTCCCTTTTTCTGTCTCTCTCCTCCCTTTTTCTGTCTCTCTCCTCCCTTTTTCTGTCTCTCTCCTCCCTTTTTCTGTCTCTCTCTCCTCCCTTTTTCTGTCTCTCTCTCCTCCCTTTTTCTGTCTCTCTCTCCTCCCTTTTTCTGTCTCTCTCTCCTCCCTTTTTCTGTCTCTCTCTCCTCCTTGTCTCTCTCTCTCTCTGTCTCTCTCTCTCCTCCTTGTCTCTCTCTCTCCTCCTTGTCTCTCTCTCTCTCCTCCTTGTCTCTCTCTCTCCTCCTTGTCTCTCTCTCTCCTCCTTGTCTCTCTCTCTCCTCCTTGTCTCTCTCTCTCCTCCTTGTCTCTCTCTCTCTCCTCCTTGTCTCTCTCTCTCCTCCTTGTCTCTCTCTCTCCTCCTTGTCTCTCTCTCTCCTCCTTGTCTCTCTCTCTCCTCCTTGTCTCTCTCTCTCCTCCTTGTCTCTCTCTCTCCTCCTTGTCTCTCTCTCTCCTCCTTGTCTCTCTCTCTCCTCCTTGTCTCTCTCTCTCCTCCTTGTCTCTCTCTCTCCTCCTTGTCTCTCTCTCTCCTCCTTGTCTCTCTCTCTCCTCCTTGTCTCTCTCTCTCCTCCTTGTCTCTCTCTCTCCTCCTTGTCTCTCTCTCTCCTCCTTGTCTCTCTCTCTCCTCCTTGTCTCTCTCTCTCCTCCTTGTCTCTCTCTCTCCTCCTTGTCTCTCTCTCTCCTCCTTGTCTCTCTCTCTCCTCCTTGTCTCTCTCTCTCCTCCTTGTCTCTCTCTCTCCTCCTTGTCTCTCTCTCTCCTCCTTGTCTCTCTCTCTCCTCCTTGTCTCTCTCTCTCCTCCTTGTCTCTCTCTCTCCTCCTTGTCTCTCTCTCTCCTCCTTGTCTCTCTCTCTCCTCCT
>CAXIWW010000683.1:12500-15000 GCA_964036315.1 Acanthosepion esculentum
GAGGGAAACAGTAGGGGCTCCAGACCATAAATGTCAGCAATACTCCATGCACGGTCAATTTATAGACTTGGAGGATCAATTCCGGGGAGAAAAATTTCCTGGCTCGGCCGGCACAGGGATCCAACTTTCCTTGCGGTGGATGATGCAACTGACTCGATGTATTTGTTCCATCTCAGATCTTAGTGGACAGCGTGAGACCGAGCAGCCGCAGAGAGGAGCTCTCGAGAAGTTGGTCTTCAGACATTCTAATAGAATGCAGGGATGGATCCTTGTGGTGGTTAATGGAGAGCAGTTTTGTTTTAGAGGCGTTAAAGCTAACCATCCATTTCTCGCCCCAGTTCACAACCAATTGGAGGTCCTTTTCTATTCAAACTGCCAGGTTAACTTTGTCATCATCACTAGATTTCTGTTTGAGGCAGGAGTAAATTGTGGTGTCGTCAGCATAGATGCCGACTTGGGAGTCTATGGCATCAGGAAGGTCATTTATAAATATGAGGAATAGAGTAGGGCCTATAGAGCCTTGAGGAACACCTGCGTTAGTGGGATAGGAGCTGGAGATTAATCCATTGAGAACGACCTTCAATTCCCGGTTTGACAGGAATGATTGTATTAGGTCAAACAATCGACCTGTGATACCATAACCCTGGAGCTTGCGAAGAAGGCCTGCATGCCAAACTCTATCAAACGCTTTGGAGATGTCTAGGGACACGGCACGAGCTTCACCGTTATTATGGATAGCTTGGTAGACAAATTCAGTGATGGCCATAAGCACATTGGCCGTAGATCGGGCAAAGCGGAAACGATACTGCTTGTCTGAGAGCAGATCATGGGATATCAGATGATTAATCACTTTGGTGTTGATAATGGCCTCGAAGACTTTGCCGAAGAGGGGTAGGAGACTGATAGGACGGTAATTGGAAGGGTCGGAGGGGTCACCAGAGTTCTTAAAGACAGGAACAATGGTTGAGGACTTCCACCAGTCAGGAAAACAAGACTCCTTGAGGCAGCACTTGTATAATTTAGAGAGGGCAAGCACGCATTTTTTCAGGACAATGGCTGGTATCGTGTCACCACCAGTAGCCTTGTGGTGATCTAGGTTAGAAATAATGCCCAATACCGACAACGTTATGTGCAATCCGTTCAAAAGGGCCTCGGTTCTGGGAGGGAAATCGGGCAAGGGTACCCCGGAAGAGTCTAGCGTTGAATTGGACGAAAACTTCCGAGCGAAGCATTCAGCCTTGTCGGCAGAGGTGGTCAGGACCTCAAACTGATTGAACAGGGGACGAATGGAGGGTTTGTTATTGTTCAGAACGCTCTTGCAGAGGCGCCAATAATCTTTGGAGCCAAATTTGCGGGATGCAATACGTTCCTTCATCCGAGCAGCAAATAGTGACTTGGCATCGTCGAGGATACGCTTACACTCGTTACGGGCAGAGGTAAATAGACGTCTATTGAAGTCAGACATATCACTACGAAAACGGTGGAAGAAGTGGTTCCTATGGGCAATGGCGGCTGAGCAAGCAGCTGTGAACCAGGGGGAGGAGCGCGGTTTGACCTTGAATTTCCTGGAGGAGATGAAAGCTTCGATACCGGCTTTGATCCAGGAAGAGAACTCAGAAGCACACTCATGAGTGGGGAGCTTAAATACAGCATCCCAGGGGACATCGCGGAGGAAGTCCCGAAACGAGTCCCAGTCAGCCCGTTGGTAGCAGAATGTGGTTCTGGTGGTAGGAGGCTCTTTGCAGCGGGTGGGGCTGAAGGAGATGCTAACAGACACTACAGCATGATCAGAGTTACCAATAGGACAGAGCTGCGTGGCACTACAAGACTCGGGGATGGAGGTAAAACACATGTCGAGGAATGAGGCCTTACTTACAGTTACGGTTGTAGGCAAAATGCGTGGGGAAATCGATTATCTGAGTGAGGGATTGAGAGACTGAAAAGTTGAGAGTATGAATGCCTGCGAGGTCGGTAGTAGCGTTCTTAAGCCACTGGTTGTGTTGGGCGTTAAAATCGCCAAACTAAAATATGTGAGCGAACGGATGGAGAGAGAGGCCCCTATCTATGCTGTCAGAAATGAAATCGAGTATTCCACAGTCCTGAGAGGATGGAGAGCAGTAGAGGAAGAAAAGATAGCTTTCAGCATTGAGAAGAGAAAGCCGGAGTCACAACTACGAATGAACCGGCGATTCTAGAGTGCATTCTCTAGCCAGAGGGAGATGGTCCTTGACGTAGACACCGAGGCCATGCATGTGGGTTAGAGAGTCTTTTCTGAGGAGAGAAAGGTATCCAGGGATCGAGAGATCAGAGGAAGGGATAGAGGAGTAAAGATTGGTCTCACACAGAGCCAGAATATCCGGGCACTTAGCAATGAGGAAAGACTGCAGAAGTTGGTTCAAATGCCACGGTTGTTGGAGAAGGAGACATTTAAAGGTTTGGGTGATTTTTGGAAGGCTGGTTTAGGTTTATATTTCTTGTTTTTGTAATTCATGTGGATAAT
>CAXIWW010000683.1:25000-27500 GCA_964036315.1 Acanthosepion esculentum
GTATATATGTATATGTAGATATTATGTATATATACATATATATGTGTGTATATATATATATAATATATATATTGTCTTGTGTTTATATATATATATATATATATATATATATATATATATTTGTCATCCACAGACAGACTGTTTCGCAGCTCATCAGTGTGGCTAGATGTCCGGTTGCCTCTAGCTAGGATCGAAACCCGACTGAATTGGCGTCAGTCGGAACTTCTACCACTAAGCCGTCGGCTCACAGCATTGATGAAGGTGAATTTTAGCGTGTTTATTTTTAGATTTAAATAAACACACAGTGACTGACAGTGACTCAATTCTGCCGAAGAGTCATGCAATATTAGCTTAAATAGTCACTGTTTACAAACTCACACCTCAAACCAAAGATAGATATTGTCTTGTGTCTATATATATATATATATATATATATATATATATATATATATATATGAAGAAATATAGTCTTAAAGTGTGCTATATTTATGGGATAAAGTGCTCAATATCAGAGATAGAGCGTGTGTAAATATAAAAGTGAACATAGAAGTCAACACTTACAGGCAACAGTCTGTTTCATGCTAGATGCAGTCGTAAGGTCACGAGTGCTGTTTTTTTTCTCGGCTATTTATATATACGGGTCAGTGGTGCATTGTGGGTAGTCTATTTTGACGGTTATTTTACCAGAAGTCGGTTATTTGTTTATTTATTTATTTGTGTCAAATTATTTTGCTTGTTTTTATTTATTTTTATTTTTAATTTTTATCTTATATATTTATTTTATCTTATATATTTATTTATTTTTATTTTGATCGGTGTTTTTATTAACGTAATAAAGATTTGTTTATATAGCTTATTTAATAGTTTTGTTTTTGTTTGGGAAGACAATTAAAGCTATTTGTTCAAATTTGTAGTTGATTGTTGTGGTTTGTTCTGACTATTATTTTGGCAGGAACAGTTTTTAATTTATTTATTTGGATTGATTATCTTTATTTGCTTTTTCTAAACAGCTAATATATATATATATATATATATATATATATATATATATGTATATACACACACATATACATATATAATATATATATATATATATATATATTATATATGTATATGTGTGTGTATATACATATATTTGTGTTGATGTGTGTGTGTGTGTATATATATATATATATATATATATATATATATATATATATATATATAGTTAAATCATGTATTTTAGATGCATCAATTGTGGTTTTCAGTGATGCACTGTTCTCATCGCTGATTTTGGGTTTCGCATCATATCACCTCCAACAACAACCACGACCTGATTGTAGGTGAGTCAGGCCGCCTCCTTGAAAGCATTGTGCTACGCACTGCGACATTGCAAAAAAATAATCACAAAAATATAGCAATGCCGGACTTCAACCGTTCTTATTGACATATGTCAGTCAGCGTCAGCCAATGAAAACAGGGCTTTTCACACTCCTCTTCTATATAATGGTGTCTTATCATTATTGTTTAAGCCCATGTTTTACCTTTTAAATACTAATCCCATATCAATACCTAATCTTTAACTAAACTTATACTTATACCCAACTCAAAACTAATCTATACTAGTACTTTCTTAAAAGAAATTCGCTATTCTAACCATCCGGTCAAAAAAACAAAAAAAAACAAACCTGTATACACGTTTTGTCATTTACTGACTAAAATAATTCTATAGCCTACTAACAATAAATAAATAACTAAATAATTATGCTATCTACTCAATTAAGTAACCTATACACATATTTACAATCTGATACATATTTCTCAAAATAAATCTACTCATTTAGTACTAGCATCAACTCCTTAGATTTCCAGAAAATTATTACTACAAAACTATATCTTTCTCCCCCATTCCATTCATAATAAAAATTCTAAGATTTCCCATAATGTCCTCACTATTTCTTCCATGGCTTTGATCTCTTAAGCCAAATCCATTTTGACGCAGTGAGAACTACGTTGGTAATGTCCTTCAGCGTTCTCACCCTAACTACCCCCACCATGCCTATTTTTGCTAGGTCTCTGTAAAGCCCCTGCAACCAACTTCTACAGGGTCATAGTATATCTTCCATGATATATATATATATATATATATATATATAATATATGTGTATATGTAGATATTGTCTTGTGTCTATATATATATTATGTTTGTGTATGTATATATGTGTGTATATACATATATTTGTGTTGAGAGATGTGTGTGTGTGTATATATATATATATATATATATGTAGATATTGTCTTGTGTCTATATATATATTATGTTTCTGTATGTATATATGTGTGTATATACATATTTGTGTTGATATTGTGTGTGTGTGTGTATATATATATATATATGTTTGTATATATATATATATATATATATATATATAAAAGTGAACATTGAAGTCAACACTTAGAGGAGACAGTCTGTTAGACGCAAACGTCAATCCACGAGTGCTATACAGCAGAAACAGACTGT
>CAXIWW010000683.1:32500-35986 GCA_964036315.1 Acanthosepion esculentum
TTGACGATGTCGTTCCAGGGTCTCTCGTCGTTCCTTTGGGTTTGGTGGCATCTAATTCTTCTAGCGGCGGATAGCTAAGGTTGGGTTTGGTGACGTCCGCTTCCTCCGAGGGTCAGCAACTAAGTGAGATTGTTGCCACCTCAACACATGCGAAACGAAAACTGCTATCAGTTGGGTCACGTGTTGGCCCACACAAAAAAAGGTGTGTGGGTGTCTTTCGCGGACCCTAATGTCACTCGCCCCTATCTGCCAAACAGCGTTTGTCTGGTCTACGGTCAGAGACTGGATAGGAAATGGGAGGAGGAGGTAAGGTTCCTTTCCGGGAACTGGCCCTGACTTATCTGGACATAAAAATAATATATAACCCACAATCTGCCTACTCAAGAAATAAGGTTATCAAGGGTCATATGTTTCGTCACAAATATACAATGTACTAAAAACATGCCTATAAAATCTGAGGTGACCGTACAACTATTGGGTCAACGTAACACCCCCTCACCAAAAAAATGAAAAAGGATCGCTTGCGATTCTTTTTCACCACAATAGGGAATGGGATTTACTTTAAAAATAAAGATTTGCTCTCCTTTATTTTCCCTTTTTTTATCACGAGTATATTCTGTATCACGTTAGCCACTCGATAAAGCGTCCGCACATACGTTGTCGGTGTTTCTGGGCATGATACGTTTTCTTCAGGACTTCTGGGTCTACGTCTGCATGATTGGAGGCATAGAGGGGTCCATCTACGACTAGGATGGGACTTGGTTTCCCTCTCTCGTAATATGGGTTGAGCATATTAATGTGGCACATTTGTGTTCCTTTCCTTCGGTCTGGGGTGTTCACAATGTAGTTGAGGCCGCTAACCTTCCGAGAAATTTCGTAAGGACCGTGAAATCGAGCCTTCAGGGTGTGACCAGACAACGGTAACAGCACCAGTACTTTGTCTCCGACATCGAAACTTCTTCGAATGGTGTTTCGATTGTACTGTCTCTTCATCTTGTTCTGGGCTGTTTTAAGCTTCTCTCGTGCCAATTCATAAGCCTCGTGCAATCGGGTTCGAAAACGGGATACATATTCTAAAACCGATTCGTTTGTGGGTGTTTCTTGTGACCATCTTTCCTTTAACATAGACAAAGGTCGCCGCACTGTGTGTCCGAATACTAATTCGAACGGGCTGAATCCCAGTGATTCTTGTGGCGCGTCTCGCGCGGCAAATATCAAGAACGGGATACCCTTGTCCCAATCTTTCTGATGGTCTGAGCAGTATGCTCGGATCATCGTTTTTAGAGTAGAGTGAAAACGCTCTAGAGCTCCTTGGGATTGGGGATGATAGGCACTCGACGTGACTGTCTTTATGCCTAGAGAGTTCATAGCCTGCCGGAATATTCGGGACGTGAAGTTCGAACCCTGGTCAGACTGTAACACCTTAGGTAATCGGACCATAGAGAAGAAATTAGTCAGTGACTTAGTAATCTTCCCGGCGGAAATGCTTCTCAGAGGGATTGCTTCAGGAAACCGGGTTGAGGCACACATGATAGTCAGTAAATATTGATTTCCGTGCTTGGTTTTGGGGAGAGGACCAACACAATCGACAAGAATTCGGCAGAATGGTTCCTCAAAGGCAGGAATCGGGTGTAAAGGGGCAGCAGGGATTTGCTGATTTGGTTTGCCTATCATCTGGCAGGTATGGCAGGTCTGGCAATACTTCGATACATCCCCACGGATTCCGGGCCAGTAGAAGCTTCTGCCGATTCGCTCGTGTGTCTTACGGGTGCCTAAGTGACCTCCCATGGGTGTTTCGTGGGCTGTCCGAAGCACTTCCTCTCTGTGTCTCCTTGGTAACACCAACTGATGTACACTCGACCAATCTTCCTGGGCGGGTGTGTGTGTGGGCTTCCACTTCCGCATTAAGATGTCGTTCTCGACGTAATATCCTGAGGGTACCTTATTCAATTCTTCCTCAGGTAACGCTTCTTCGAACAGGGGGGCGATTTGGCTATCCTCTCTCTGTTCGATTGCCATAGATCTTTCTATGGTGGGCATGACGTCCGTTGTTTCCTTCCGCGGGCTAGGGCTTGATGTCGGGGTCTGTTCGAGCATAGGGTTCGATCCTATCTCATGGCCTAAGCAAGTTTGGGAGAGGTCAACTACGGCCCCTTCGTCCTCGCTTTCCATTCTGGCACTCGTCTCCTCGGCTCTCTTCCTCGCATTTGCTCGGGTCACCACACATGATGGGAATATTCCAGGATGCATTTCCTCGATCTTCTCAGTCTCCTCTGAGAGGCTCGGTTTTTCCACCACTCTTGGATGGGGTACAATTCTTTCTCCAGCCAGGTCATTTCCCAGTAACATCGATATACCTTTCATAGGCAGACTATGGCCACTCCGATGACTATAGTTCCACATACTATATCAGAGTCAAGGGTAGGTGATCCGGTGAAGCGGGACACTGACAAAACCACTTCCTACCCCTTGTATAACTACTCGTTCGCCCGTGGCTGTCTCTGATCCGCGTGGCATGTCTTCGACTATCAGAGATTGGGTCGCTCCTGTGTCTCTTAGGATTTTGATTTTAACCCTCTTCGTGGGGTCATCCACCGGACATACGGAGCCGTCCGACACAAATGGTCTGTATTCCTCTCTGATTTGACCTTTGATCGTCCTACTGAGATCCTTACGCGACGATATAAACCCTTGTGGTTTATTCGAGACTGCACTTTTCTTCGCGAAACAATTCGCCGCCATGTGTCCTACCTTCCCACAGTAGTAACACGTCATGTTTTTCCCTATGAATCTTTCCTGTGCCGTTAACAACCGTAAATTTTAAAAAGTAAGTTACTCCAAAATTCGCTTGATGAGGAAATGGAACTAATGTCTTTGGTTTAATAACAAAATTAAATTCAGGGGCTTTAGCTTCCATTTCTGAAACATGGTTATCACTGTGTAGCGGTAAAACCATATTTTAAATCTATTAATTTATAATATATATGTATATATATATATATATATATGTATGTATGTATATATATATATATATATGTATGTATATATATATATATGTATGTATATATATATATATGTGTATATATATATATATATATGTATATATATGTATGTATATATATATATGTATGTATATATATGTATGTATATATATGTATGTATATATATATATGTATGTATATATATGTATGTATATATATAAATGTATATATATATATGTATATATATATATGTGTATATATATATATGTGTATATATATATGTATGTATATATATATATGTGTATATATATATGTATGTATATATATATATGTATGTATATATATATATATGTGTATATATATATGTATGTATATATATATGTGTATATATATATGTATGTATATATATATATATGTGTATATATGTATGTATATATATATGTATGTATATATATGTCTGTATATATATGTATGTATATATATATGTCTGTATATATATGTATGT
>CAXIWW010000684.1:0-41000 GCA_964036315.1 Acanthosepion esculentum
ATTGTCAGACAACATAACGTGCACATGGTGAAAGCTGTAATCTTTACTATCTGACCAAATGAAAAATCCCTGTAAACATTGACTAAACGAAAAATGCACACAATTTGATAACAATTTTGAAAAGTTTACTTTTACTGGAAAAAAGTTATAAACAAGTGAAGTATGACTGATATCCCAGTTTAAAGCGAAATGAAAATTTCCCCAAATGAAAGAACACAAGAGCACATACCGTTGAATTTAGCCCCGACTCTATTCAAGATGGAGACAAAAGTTTTGTAATTATGGATAACGCACGAAATTTTCGACAATTTGAGACCGATATTATGTGGATTCTATAGAAAGGAATAATTAGAAATGCAGTCTTCTTGTGCACACTGGATTTCGGACGCTGTAAATTGTCAGACAACATACCGTGCACATGGTGAAAGCTGTAATCTTTACTATCTGACCAAATGAAAAATCCCTGTAAACATTGACTAAACGAAAAAATGCACACAATTTGATACCAATTTTGAATAGATTTCTTTTACTGGAAAAAAGTTATAAACAAGTGAAGTATGACTGATCTCCAAGTTCAGGGCCGCATGAAAATTTCCTCAAATGAACGAACACAAGAGCACATACCGTTGAATTTAGCCCCGACTCTATTCAAGATGGAGACAAAAGTTTTGTAATTATGGATAATGCACGAAATTTTCGACAATTTGAGACCGATATTATGTGGATTCTATAGAAAGGAATAATTAGAAATGCAGTCTTCTTGTGCACACTGGATTTCGGACGCTGTAAATTGTCAGACAACATACCGTGCACATGGTGAAAGCTGTAATTTTTACTATCTGACCAAATGAAAAATCCCTGTAAACATTGACTAAACGAAAAATGCACACAATTTGATACCAATTTTGAATAGATTTCTTTTACTGGAAAAAAGTTATAAACAAGTGAAGTATGACTGATCTCCAAGTTCAGGGCCGCATGAAAATTTCCTCAAATGAAAGAACACAAGAGCACATACCGTTGAATTTAGCCCCGACTCTATTCAAGATGGAGACAAAAGTTTTGTAATTATGAATAACGCACGAAATTCTCGACAATTTGACACCGATATTATGTGGATTCTATAGAAAGGAATAATTAGAAATGCAGTCTTCTTGTGCACACTCGATTTCGGACGCTGTAAATTGTCAGACGACATACCACGCACTTGGTGAAAGCTGTAATTTTTACTATCTGACCAAATGAAAAATCCCTGTAAACATTGACTAAACGAAAAAATGCACACAATTTGATACCAATTTTGAATAGATTTCTTTTACTGGAAAAAAGTTATAAACAAGTGAAGTATGACTGATATCCCAGTTTAAAGCGAAATGAAAATTTCCTCAAATGAACGAACACAAGAGCACATACCATTGAATTTAGCCCCTACTCTATTCAAGATGGAGACAAAAGTTTTGTAATTATGGATAACGCACGAAATTTTCGACAATATTAGACCGATGTTATGTGGATTCTATAGAAAGGAATAATTAGAAATGCAGTCTTCTTGTGCACACTGGATTTCGGACGCTGTAAATTGTCAGACAACATACCGTGCACATGGTGAAAGCTGTAATCTTTACTATCTGACCAAATGAAAAATCCCTGTAAACATTGACTAAACGAAAAAATGCACACAATTTGATACCAATTTTGAATAGATTTCTTTTACTGGAAAAAAGTTATAAACAAGTGAAGTATGACTGATCTCCAAGTTCAGGGCCGCATGAAAATTTCCTCAAATGAACGAACACAAGAGCACATACCGTTGAATTTAGCCCCGACTCTATTCAAGATGGAGACAAAAGTTTTGTAATTATGAATAACGCACGAAAATCTGGACAATTTGACACCGATATTATGTGGATTCTATAGAAAGGAATAATTAGAAATGCAGTCTTCTTGTGCACACTCGATTTCGGACGCAGTAAATTGTCAGACGACATACCACGCACATGGTGAAAGCTGTAATTTTTACTATCTGACCAAATGAAAAATCCCTGTAAACATTGACTAAACGAAAAAATGCACACAATTTGATACCAATTTTGAATAGATTTATTTTACTGGAAAAAAGTTATAAACAAGTGAAGTATGACTGATATCCCAGTTTAAAGCGAAATGAAAATTTTCTCAAATGAACGAACACAAGAGCACATACCGTTGAATTTAGCCCCGACTCTATTCAAGATGGAGACAAAAGTTTTGTAATTATGAATAACGCACGAAATTTTCGACAATTTGAGACCGATATTATGTGGATTCTATAGAAAGGAATAATTAGAAATGCAGTCTTCTTGTGCACACAGGATTTCGGACGCTGTAAATTGTCAGACAACATACCGTGCACATGGTGAAAGCTGTAATTTTTACTATCTGACCAAATGAAAAATCCCTGTAAACATTGACTAAACGAAAAATGCACACAATTTGATAACAATTTTGAAAAGTTTACTTTTACTGGAAAAAAGTTATAAACAAGTGAAGTATGACTGATATCCCAGTTTAAAGCAAAATGAAAATTTCCTCAAATGAACGAACACAAGAGCACATACCGTTGAATTTAGCCCCGACTCTATTCAAGATGGAGACAAAAGTTTTGTAATTATGGATAACGCACGAAATTTTCGACAATTTGAGACCGATATTATATGGATTCTATAGAAAGAATAATTAAAAATGCAGTCTTCTTGTGCACACTGGATTTCGGACGCTGTATATTGTCAGACAACATACCGTGCACATGGTGAAAGCTGTAATTTTTACTATCTGACCAAATGAAAAATCCCTGTAAACATTGACTAAACGAAAAATGCACACAATTTGATAACAATTTTGAAAAGTTTACTTTTACTGGAAAAAAGTTATAAACAAGTGAAGTATGACTGATATCCCAGTTTAAAGCGAAATGAAAATTTCCCCAAATGAACGAACACAAGAGCACATACCGTTGAATTTAGCCCCGACTCTATTCAAGATGGAGACAAAAGTTTTGTAATTATGGATAACGCACGAAATTTTCGACAATTTGAGACCGATATTATGTGGATTCTATAGAAAGGAATAATTAGAAATGCAGTCTTCTTGTGCACACTGGATTTCGGACGCTGTAAATTGTCAGACAACATACCGTGCACATGGTGAAAGCTGTAATCTTTACTATCTGACCAAATGAAAAATCCCTGTAAACATTGACTAAACGAAAAAATGCACACAATTTGATACCAATTTTGAATAGATTTCTTTTACTGGAAAAAAGTTATAAACAAGTGAAGTATGACTGATCTCCAAGTTCAGGACCGCATGAAAATTTCCTCAAATGAACGAACACAAGAGCACATACCGTTGAATTTAGCCCCGACTCTATTCAAGATGGAGACAAAAGTTTTGTAATTATGGATAACGCACGAAATTTTCGACAATTTGAGACCGATATTATGTGGATTCTATAGAAAGGAATAATTAGAAATGCAGTCTTCTTGTGCACACTGGATTTCGGACGCTGTAAATTGTCAGACAACATACCGTGCACATGGTGAAAGCTGTAATTTTTACTATCTGACCAAATGAAAAATCCCTGTAAACATTGACTAAACGAAAAATGCACACAATTTGATACCAATTTTGAATAGATTTCTTTTACTGGAAAAAAGTTATAAACAAGTGAAGTATGACTGATCTCCAAGTTCAGGGCCGCATGAAAATTTCCTCAAATGAACGAACACAAGAGCACATACCGTTGAATTTAGCCCCGACTCTATTCAAGATGGAGACAAAAGTTTTGTAATTATGAATAACGCACGAAATTCTCGACAATTTGACACCGATATTATGTGGATTCTATAGAAAGGAATAATTAGAAATGCAGTCTTCTTGTGCACACTCGATTTCGGACGCTGTAAATTGTCAGACGACATACCACGCACATGGTGAAAGCTGTAATTTTTACTATCTGACCAAATGAAAAATCCCTGTAAACATTGACTAAACGAAAAAATGCACACAATTTGATACCAATTTTGAATAGATTTCTTTTACTGGAAAAAAGTTATAAACAAGTGAAGTATGACTGATATCCCAGTTTAAAGCGAAATGAAAATTTCCTCAAATGAACGAACACAAGAGCACATACCGTTGAATTTAGCCCCTACTCTATTCAAGATGGAGACAAAAGTTTTGTAATTATGGATAACGCACGAAATTTTCGACAATTTGAGACCGATATTATGTGGATTCTATAGAAAGGAATAATTAGAAATGCAGTCTTCTTGTGCACACTGGATTTCGGACGCTGTAAATTGTCAGACAACATACCGTGCACATGGTGAAAGCTGTAATCTTTACTATCTGACCAAATGAAAAATCCCTGTAAACATTGACTAAACGAAAAAATGCACACAATTTGATGCCAATTTTGAATAGATTTCTTTTACTGGAAAAAAGTTATAAACAAGTGAAGTATGACTGATCTCCAAGTTCAGGGCCGCATGAAAATTTCCTCAAGTGAACGAACACACGAGCACATACCGTTGAATTTAGCCCCGACACTATTCAAGATGGAGACAAAATTTTGTAATTATGAATAACGCACGAAATTCTCGACAATTTGACACCGATATTATGTGGATTCTATAGAAAGGAATAATTAGAAATGCAGTCTTCTTGTGCACACTCGATTTCGGACGCTGTAAATTGTCAGACGACATACCACGCACATGGTGAAAGCTGTAATTTTTACTATCTGACCAAATGAAAAATCCCTGTAAACATTGACTAAACGAAAAAATGCACACAATTTGATACCAATTTTGAATAGATTTCTTTTACTGGAAAAAAGTTATAAACAAGTGAAGTATGACTGATATCCCAGTTTAAAGCGAAATGAAAATTTCCTCAAATGAACGAACACAAGAGCACATACCGTTGAATTTAGCCCCGACTCTATTCAAGATGGAGACAAAAGTTTTGTAATTATGGATAACGCACGAAATTTTCGACAATTTGAGACCGATATTATGTGGATTCTATAGAATGGAATAATTAGAAATGCAGTCTTCTTGTGCACACTGGATTTCGGACGCTGTAAATTGTCAGACAACATACCGTGCACATGGTGAAAGCTGTAATTTTTACTATCTGACCAAATGAAAAATCCCTGTAAACATTGACTAAACGAAAAATGCACACAATTTGATAACAATTTTGAAAAGTTTACTTTTACTGGAAAAAAGTTATAAACAAGTGAAGTATGACTGTTATCCCCGTTTAAAGCGAAATGAGAATTTCCTCAAATGAACGAACACAAGAGCACATACCGTTGAATTTAGCCCCGACTCTATTCAAGATGGAGACAAAAGTTTTGTAATTATGCATAACGCACGAAATTCTCGACAATTTGACAACGATATTATGTGGATTCTAGAGAAAGGAATAATTAGAAATGCAGTCTTTTTGTGCACATTGGATTTCGGACGCTGTAAATTGTCAGACGACATACCACGCACATGGTGAAAGCTGTAATTTTTAATATCTGACCAAATGAAAAATCCCTGTAAACATTGATTAAACGAAAAAATGCACACAATTTGATACCAATTTTGAATAGCTTTCTTTTACTGGAAAAAAGTTATAAACAAGTGAAGTATGACTGATCTCCCAGTTTAGGGCCGCATGAAAATTTCCTCAAATGAACGAACACAAGACCACATACCGTTGAATTTAGCCCCGACTCTATTCAAGATGGAGACAAAAGTTTTGTAATTATGGATAACGCACGAAATTTTCGACAATTTGAGACCGATATTATGTGGATTCTATAGAAAGGAATAATTAGAAATGCAGTCTTCTTGTGCACACTGGATTTCGGACGCTGTAAATTGTCAGACAACATACCGTGCAAATGGTGAAAGCTGTAATTTTTACTATCTGACCAAATGAAAAATCCCTGTAAACATTGACTAAACAAAAAAATGCACACAATTTGATACCAATTTTGAATAGATTTCTTTTACTGGAAAAAAGTTATAAACAAGTGAAGTATGACTGATATGCCAGTTTAAAGCGAAAGGAAAATTTTCCCAAATGAACGAACACAAGAGCACATACCGTTGAATTTAGCCCCGACTCTATTCAAGATGGAGACAAAAGTTTTGTAATTATGAATAACGCACGAAATTCTCGACAATTTGACACCGATATTATGTGGATTCTATAGAAAGGAATAATTAGAAATGCAGTCTTCTTGTGCACACTCGATTTCGGACGCTGTAAATTGTCAGACGACATAACACGCACATGGTGAAAGCTGTAATTTTTACTATCTGACCAAATGAAAAATCCCTGTAAACATTGACTAAACGAAAAAATGCACACAATTTGATACCAATTTTGAATAGATTTCTTTTACTGGAAAAAAGTTGTAAACAAGTGAAGTATGACTGATCTCCCAGTTTAGGGTCGCATGAAAATTTCCTCAAATGAACGAACACAAGACCACATACCGTTGAATTTAGCCCCGACTCTAATCAATATGGAGACAAAAATTTTGTAATTATGGATAACGCACGAAATTTTCGACAATTTGAGACCGATATTATGTGGATTCTATAGAAAGGAATAATTAAAAATGCAGTCTTCTTGTGCACACTCGATTTCGGACGCTGTAAATTGTCAGACGACATACCACGCACATGGTGAAAGCTGTAATTTTTACTATCTGACCAAATGAAAAATCCCTGTAAACATTGACTAAACGAAAAAATGCACACAATTTGATACCAATTTTGAATAGATTTATTTTACTGGAAAAAAG
This sequence comes from Acanthosepion esculentum, assembly GCA_964036315.1. Classification (NCBI taxonomy): domain Eukaryota; kingdom Metazoa; phylum Mollusca; class Cephalopoda; order Sepiida; family Sepiidae; genus Acanthosepion; species Acanthosepion esculentum. The sequence goes on from CAXIWW010000684.1 coordinate 6,854, forward strand.
TTATAAACAAGTGAAGTATGACTGATATCCCAGTTTAAAGCGAAATGAAAATTTTCTCAAATGAACGAACACAAGAGCACATACCGTTGAATTTAGCCCCGACTCTATTCAAGATGGAGACAAAAGTTTTGTAATTATGGATAACGCACGAAATTTTCGACAATTTGAGACCGATATTATGTGGATTCTATAGAAAGGAATAATTAGAAATGCAGTCTTCTTGTGCACACTGGATTTCGGACGCTGTAAATTGTGAGACAACATACCGTGCACATGGTGAAAGCTGTAATTTTTACTATCTGACCAAATGAAAAATCCCTGTAAACATTGACTAAACGAAAAATGCACACAATTTGATAACAATTTTGAAAAGTTTACTTTTACTGGAAAAAAGTTATAAACAAGTGAAGTATGACTGATATCCCAGTTTAAAGCGAAATGAAAATTTCCCCAAATGAACGAACACAAGAGCACATACCGTTGAATTTAGCCCCGACTCTATTCAAGATGGAGACAAAAGTTTTGTAATTATGGATAACGCACGAAATTTTCGACAATTTGAGACCGATATTATGTGGATTCTATAGAAAGGAATAATTAGAAATGCAGTCTTCTTGTGCACACTGGATTTCGGACGCTGTAAATTGTCAGACAACATACCGTGCACATGGTGAAAGCTGTAATCTTTACTATCTGACCAAATGAAAAATCCCTGTAAACATTGACTAAACGAAAAAATGCACACAATTTGATACCAATTTTGAATAGATTTCTTTTACTGGAAAAAAGTTATAAACAAGTGAAGTATGACTGATCTCCAAGTTCAGGGCCGCATGAAAATTTCCTCAAATGAACGAACACAAGAGCACATACCGTTGAATTTAGCCCCGACTCTATTCAAGATGGAGACAAAAGTTTTGTAATTATGGATAACGCACGAAATTTTCGACAATTTGAGACCGATATTATGTGGATTCTATAGAAAGGAATAATTAGAAATGCAGTCTTCTTGTGCACACTGGATTTCGGACGCTGTAAATTGTCAGACAACATACCGTGCACATGGTGAAAGCTGTAATTTTTACTATCTGACCAAATGAAAAATCCCTGTAAACATTGACTAAACGAAAAATGCACACAATTTGATACCAATTTTGAATAGATTTCTTTTACTGGAAAAAAGTTATAAACAAGTGAAGTATGACTGATCTCCAAGTTCAGGGCCGCATGAAAATTTCCTCAAATGAACGAACACAAGAGCACATACCGTTGAATTTAGCCCCGACTCTATTCAAGATGGAGACAAAAGTTTTGTAATTATGGATAACGCACGAAATTTTCGACAATTTGAGACCGATATTATGTGGATTCTATAGAAAGGAATAATTAGAAATGCAGTCTTCTTGTGCACACTGGATTTCGGACGCTGTAAATTGTCAGACAACATACCGTGCACATGGTGAAAGCTGTAATTTTTACTATCTGACCAAATGAAAAATCCCTGTAAACATTGACTAAACGAAAAATGCACACAATTTGATACCAATTTTGAATAGATTTCTTTTACTGGAAAAAAGTTATAAACAAGTGAAGTATGACTGATCTCCAAGTTCAGGGCCGCATGAAAATTTCCTCAAATGAACGAACACAAGAGCACATACCGTTGAATTTAGCCCCGACTCTATTCAAGATGGAGACAAAAGTTTTGTAATTATGGATAACGCACGAAATTTTCGACAATTTGAGACCGATATTATGTGGATTCTATAGAAAGGAATAATTAGAAATGCAGTCTTCTTGTGCACACTGGATTTCGGACGCTGTAAATTGTCAGACAACATACCGTGCACATGGTGAAAGCTGTAATATTTACTATCTGACCAAATGAAAAATCCCTGTAAACATTGACTAAACGAAAAAATGCACACAATTTGATACCAATTTTGAATAGATTTCTTTTACTGGAAAAAAGTTATAAACAAGTGAAGTATGACTGATCTCCAAGTTCAGGGCCGCATGAAAATTTCCTCAAATGAACGAACACAAGAGCACATACCGTTGAATTTAGCCCCGACTCTATTCAAGATGGAGACAAAAGTTTTGTAATTATGAATAACGCACGAAAATCTGGACAATTTGACACCGATATTATGTGGATTCTATAGAAAGGAATAATTAGAAATGCAGTCTTCTTGTGCACACTCGATTTCGGACGCTGTAAATTGTCAGACGACATACCACGCACATGGTGAAAGCTGTAATTTTTACTATCTGACCAAATGAAAAATCCCTGTAAACATTGACTAAACGAAAAATGCACACAATTTGATAACAATTTTGAAAAGTTTACTTTTACTGGAAAAAAGTTATAAACAAGTGAAGTATGACTGTTATCCCCGTTTAAAGCGAAATGAAAATTTCCTCAAATGAACGAACACAAGAGCACATACCGTTGAATTTAGCCCCGACTCTATTCAAGATGGAGACAAAAGTTTTGTAATTATGCATAACGCACGAAATTCTCGACAATTTGACAACGATATTATGTGGATTCTAGAGAAAGGAATAATTAGAAATGCAGACTTTTTGTGCACATTGGATTTCGGACGCTGTAAATTGTCAGACGACATACCACGCACATGGTGAAAGCTGTAATTTTTAATATCTGACCAAATGAAAAATCCCTGTAAACATTGATTAAACGAAAAAATGCACACAATTTGATACCAATTTTGAATAGATTTCTTTTACTGGAAAAAAGTTATAAAAAAGTGAAGTATGACTGATATGCCAGTTTAAAGCGAAATGAAAATTTTCTCAAATGAACGAACACAAGAGCACATACTGTTGAATTTAGCCCCGACTCTATTCAAGATGGAGACAAAAGTTTTGTAATTATGAATAACGCACGAAATTCTCGACAATTTGACACCGATATTATGTGGATTCTATAGAAAGGAATAATTAGAAATGCAGTCTTCTTGTGCACACTCGATTTCGGACGCTGTAAATTGTCAGACGACATACCACGCACATGGTGAAAGCTGTAATTTTTACTATCTGACCAAATGAAAAATCCCTGTAAACATTGACTAAACGAAAAAATGCACACAATTTGATACCAATTTTGAATAGATTACTTTTACTGGAAAAAAGTTATAAACAAGTGAAGTATGACTGATCTCCCAGTTTAGGGCCGCATGAAAATTTCCTCAAATGAACGAACACAAGACCACATACCGTTGAATTTAGCCCCGACTCTATTCAAGATGGAGACAAAAGTTTTGTAATTATGGATAACGCACGAAATTTTCGACAATTTGAGACCGATATTATGTGGATTCTATAGAAAGGAATAATTAGAAATGCAGTCTTCTTGTGCACACTGGATTTCGGACGCTGTAAATTGTCAGACAACATACCGTGCACATGGTGAAAGCTGTAATTTTTACTATCTGACCAAATGAAAAATCCCTGTAAACATTGACTAAACGAAAAAATGCACACAATTTGATACGAATTTTGAATAGATTTCTTTTACTGGAAAAAAGTTATAAACAAGTGAAGTATGACTGATATGCCAGTTTAAAGCGAAAGGAAAATTTTCCCAAATGAACGAACACAAGAGCACATACCGTTGAATTTAGCCCCGACTCTATTCAAGATGGAGACAAAAGTTTTGTAATTATGAATAACGCACGAAATTCTCGACAATTTGACACCGATATTATGTGGATTCTACAGAAAGGAATAATTAGAAATGCAGTCTTCTTGTGCACACTCGATTTCGGACGCTGTAAATTGTCAGACGACATAACACGCACATGGTGAAAGCTGTAATTTTTACTATCTGACCAAATGAAAAATCCCTGTAAACATTGACTAAACGAAAAAATGCACACAATTTGATACCAATTTTGAATAGATTTCTTTTACTGGAAAAAAGTTGTAAACAAGTGAAGTATGACTGATCTCCCAGTTTAGGGTCGCATGAAAATTTCCTCAAATGAACGAACACAAGACCACATACCGTTGAATTTAGCCCCGACTCTAATCAATATGGAGACAAAAATTTTGTAATTATGGATAACGCACGAAATTTTCGACAATTTGAGACCGATATTATGTGGATTCTATAGAAAGGAATAATAAAAAATGCAGTCTTCTTGTGCACACTGGATTTCGGACGCTGTAAATTGTCAGACAACATACCGTGCACATGGTGAAAGCTGTAATTTTTACTATCTGACCAAATGAAAAATCCCTGTAAACATTGACTAAACGAAAAATGCACACAATTTGATAACAATTTTGAAAAGTTTACTTTTACTGGAAAAAAGTTATAAACAAGTGAAGTATGACTGTTATCCCAGTTTAAAGCGAAATGAAAATTTCCTCAAATGAACGAACACAAGAGCACATACCGTTGAATTTAGCCCCGACTCTATTCAAGATGGAGACAAAAGTTTTGTAATTATGAATAACGCACGAAAATCTGGACAATTTGACACCGATATTATGTGGATTCTATAGAAAGGAATAATTAGAAATGCAGTCTTCTTGTGCACACTCGATTTCGGACGCTGTAAATTGTCAGACGACATACCACGCACATGGTGAAAGCTGTAATTTTTACTATCTGACCAAATGAAAAATCCCTGTAAACATTGACTAAACGAAAAAATGCACACAATTTGATACCAATTTTGAATAGATTTATTTTACTGGAAAAAAGTTATAAACAAGTGAAGTATGACTGATATCCCAGTTTAAAGCGAAATGAAAATTTTCTCAAATGAACGAACACAAGAGCACATACCGTTGAATTTAGCCCCGACTCTATTCAAGATGGAGACAAAAGTTTTGTAATTATGGATAACGCACGAAATTTTCGACAATTTGAGACCGATATTATGTGGATTCTATAGAAAGGAATAATTAGAAATGCAGTCTTCTTGTGCACACTGGATTTCGGACGCTGTAAATTGTCAGACAACATACCGTGCACATGGTGAAAGCTGTAATTTTTACTATCTGACCAAATGAAAAATCCCTGTAAACATTGACTAAACGAAAAATGCACACAATTTGATAACAATTTTGAAAAGTTTACTTTTACTGGAAAAAAGTTATAAACAAGTGAAGTATGACTGATATCCCAGTTTAAAGCGAAATGAAAATTTCCCCAAATGAACGAACACAAGAGCACATACCGTTGAATTTAGCCCCGACTCTATTCAAGATGGAGACAAAAGTTTTGTAATTATGGATAACGCACGAAATTTTCGACAATTTGAGACCGATATTATGTGGATTCTATAGAAAGGAATAATTAGAAATGCAGTCTTCTTGTGCACACTGGATTTCGGACGCTGTAAATTGTCAGACAACATACCGTGCAAATGGTGAAAGCTGTAATTTTTACTATCTGACCAAATGAAAAATCCCTGTAAACATTGACTAAACGAAAAAATGCACAAAATTTGATACCAATTTTGAATAGATTTCTTTTACTGGAAAAAAGTTATAAACAAGTGAAGTGTGACTGATCTCCAAGTTCAGGGCCGCATGAAAATTTCCTCAAATGGACGAACACACGAGCACATACCGTTGAATTTAGCCCCGACACTATTCAAGATGGAGACAAAAGTTTTGTAATTATGAATAACGCACGAAATTCTCGACAATTTGACACCGATATTATGTGGATTCTATAGAAAGGAATAATTAGAAATGCAGTCTTCTTGTGCACACTCGATTTCGGACGCTGTAAATTGTCAGACGACATACCACGCACTTGGTGAAAGCTGTAATTTTCACTATCTGACCAAATGAAAAATCCCTGTAAACATTGACTAAACGAAAAAATGCACACAATTTGATACCAATTTTGAATAGATTTCTTTTACTGGAAAAAAGTTATAAACAAGTGAAGTATGACTGATATCCCAGTTTAAAGCGAAATGAAAATTTCCTCAAATGAACGAACACAAGAGCACATACCGTTGAATTTAGCCCCGACTCTATTCAAGAGGGAGACAAAAGTTTTGTAATTATGAATAACGCACGAAATTCTCGACAATTTGAGACCGATATTATGTGGATTCTATAGAAAGGAATAATTAGAAATGCAGTCTTCTTGTGCACAGTCGATTTCGGACGCTGTAAATTGTCAGACGACATACCACGCACATGGTGAAAGCTGTAATTTTTACTATCTGACCAAATGAAAAATCCCTGTAAACATTGACTAAACGAAAAAATGCACACAATTTGATACCAATTTTGAATAGATTTCTCTTACTGGAAAAAAGTTATAAACAAGTGAAGTATGACTGATATCCCAGTTTAAAGCGAAATGAAAATTTCCTCAAATGAACGAACACAAGAGCACATACCGTTGAATTTAGCCCCGACTCTATTCAAGATGGAGACAAAAGTTTTGTAATTATGGATAACGCACGAAATTTTCGACAATTTGAGACCGATGTGGATTCTATAGAAAGGAATAATTAGAAATGCAGTCTTCTTGTGCACACTGGATTTCGGACGCTGTAAATTGTCAGACAACATACCGTGCACATGGTGAAAGCTGTAATTTTTACTATCTGACCAAATGAAAAATCCCTGTAAACATTGACTAAACGAAAAAATGCACACAATTTGATACCAATTTTGAATAGATTTCTTTTACTGGAAAAAAGTTATAAACAAGTGAAATATGACTGATATCCCAGTTTAAAGCGAAATGAAAATTTCCTCAAATGAACGAACACAAGAGCACATACCGTTGAATTTAGCCCCGACTCTATTCAAGATGGAGACAAAAGTTTTGTAATTATGAATAACGCACGAAATTCTCGACAATTTGACACCGATATTATGTGGATTCTATAGAAAGGAATAATTAGAAATGCAGTCTTCTTGTGCACACTCGATTTCGGACGCTGTAAATTGTCAGACGACATACCACGCACATGGTGAAAGCTGTAATTTTTACTATCTGACCAAATGAAAAATCCCTGTAAACATTGACTAAACGAAAAAATGCACACAATTTGATACCAATTTTGAATAGATTTCTTTTACTGGAAAAAAGTTATAAACAAGTGAAGTATGACTGATCTCCCAGTTTAGGGCCGCATGAAAATTTCCTCAAATGAACGAACACAAGACCACATACCGTTGAATTTAGCCCCGACTCAATTCAAGATGGAGACAAAAGTTTTGTAATTATGGATAACGCACGAAATTTTCGACAATTTGAGACCGATATTATGTGGATTCTATAGAAAGGAATAATTAAAAATGCAGTCTTCTTGTGCACACTGGATTTCGGACGCTGTAAATTGTCAGACAACATACCGTGCACATGGTGAAAGCTGTAATTTTTACTATCTGACCAAATAAAAAAATCCCTGTAAACATTGACTAAACGAAAAATGCACACAATTTGATAACAATTTTGAAAAGTTTACTTTTACTGGAAAAAAGTTATAAACAAGTGAAGTATGACTGTGATCCCAGTTTAAAGCGAAATGAAAATTTCCTCAAATGAACGAACACAAGAGCACATACCGTTGAATTTAGCCCCGACTCTATTCAAGATGGAGACAAAAGTTTTGTAATTTTGAATAACGCACGAAATTCTGGACAATTTGACACCGATATTATGTGGATTCTATAGAAAGGAATAATTAGAAATGCAGTCTTCTTGTGCACACTCGATTTCGGACGCTGTAAATTGTCAGACGACATACCACGCACATGGTGAAAGCTGTAATTTTTACTATCTGACCAAATGAAAAATCCCTGTAAACATTGACTAAACGAAAAAATGCACACAATTTGATACCAATTTTGAATAGATTTCTTTTACTGGAAAAAAGTTATAAACAAGTGAAGTATGACTGGTATCCCAGTTTAAAGCGAAATGAAAATTTTCTCAAATGAACGAACACAAGAGCACATACCGTTGAATTTAGCCCAGACTCTATTCAAGATGGAGACAAAAGTTTTGTAATTATGGATAACGCACGAAATTTTCGACAATTTGAGACCGATGTGGATTCTATAGAAAGGAATAATTAGAAATGCAGTCTTCTTGTGCACACTGGATTTCGGACGCTGTAAATTGTCAGACAACATACCGTGCACATGGTGAAAGCTGTAATTTTTACTATCTGACCAAATGAAAAATCCCTGTAAACATTGACTAAACGAAAAAATGCACACAATTTGATACCAATTTTGAATAGATTTCTTTTACTGGAAAAAAGTTATAAACAAGTGAAATATGACTGATATCCCAGTTTAAAGCGAAATGAAAATTTCCTCAAATGAACGAACACAAGAGCACATACCGTTGAATTTAGCCCCGACTCTATTCAAGATGGAGACAAAAGTTTTGTAATTATGAATAACGCACGAAATTCTCGACAATTTGACACCGATATTATGTGGATTCTATAGAAAGGAATAATTAGAAATGCAGTCTTCTTGTGCACACTCGATTTCGGACGCTGTAAATTGTCAGACGACATACCACGCACATGGTGAAAGCTGTAATTTTTACTATCTGACCAAATGAAAAATCCCTGTAAACATTGACTAAACGAAAAAATGCACAAAATTTGATACCAATTTTGAATAGATTTCTTTTACTGGAAAAAAGTTATAAACAAGTGAAGTATGACTGATCTCCAAGTTCAGGGCCGCATGAAAATTTCCTCAAATGGACGAACACACGAGCACATACCGTTGAATTTAGCCCCGACACTATTCAAGATGGAGACAAAAGTTTTGTAATTATGAATAACGCACGAAATTCTCGACAATTTGACACCGATATTATGTGGATTCTATAGAAAGGAATAATTAGAAATGCAGTCTTCTTGTGCACTCTCGATTTCGGACGCTGTAAATTGTCAGACGACATACCACGCACATGGTGAAAGCTGTAATTTTTACTATCTGACCAAATGAAAAATCCCTGTAAACATTGACTAAACGAAAAAATGCACACAATTTGATACCAATTTTGAATAGATTTCTTTTACTGGAAAAAAGTTATAAACAAGTGAAGTATGACTGATCTCCAAGTTCAGGGCCGCATGAAAATTTCCTCAAATGAACGAACACAAGAGCACATACCGTTGAATTTAGCCCCGACTCTATTCAAGATGGAGACAAAAGTTTTGTAATTATGCATAACGCACGAAATTCTCGACAATTTGACAACGATATTATGTGGATTCTAGAGAAAGGAATAATTAGAAATGCAGTCTTTTTGTGCACATTGGATTTCGGACGCTGTAAATTGTCAGACGACATACCACGCACATGGTGAAAGCTGTAATTTTTACTATCTGACCAAATGAAAAATCCCTGTAAACATTGACTAAACGAAAAAATGCACACAATTTGATACCAATTTTGAAAAGTTTTCTTTCACTGGAAAAAAGTTATAAACAAGTGAAGTATGACTGATATCCCAGTTTAAAGCGAAATGAAAATTTCCTCAAATGAACGAACACAAGAGCACATACCGTTGAATTTAGCCCGGACTCTATTCAAGATGGAGACAAAAGTTTTGTAATTATGGATAACGCACGAAATTTTCGACAATTTGAGACCGATATTATGTGGATTCTATAGAAAGGAATAATTAGAAATGCAGTCTTCTTGTGCACACTGGATTTCGGACGCTGTAAATTGTCAGACAACATACCGTGCAAATGGTGAAAGCTGTAATTTTTACTATCTGACCAAATGAAAAATCCCTGTAAACATTGACTAAACGAAAAAATGCACAAAATTTGATACCAATTTTGAATAGATTTCTTTTACTGGAAAAAAGTTATAAACAAGTGAAGTGTGACTGATCTCCAAGTTCAGGGCCGCATGAAAATTTCCTCAAATGGACGAACACACGAGCACATACCGTTGAATTTAGCCCCGACACTATTCAAGATGGAGACAAAAGTTTTGTAATTATGAATAACGCACGAAATTCTCGACAATTTGACACCGATATTATGTGGATTCTATAGAAAGGAATAATTAGAAATGCAGTCTTCTTGTGCACACTGGATTTCGGACGCTGTAAATTGTCAGACAACATACCGTGCACATGGTGAAAGCTGTAATTTTTACTATCTGACCAAATGAAAAATCCCTGTAAACATTGACTAAACGAAAAAATGCACACAATTTGATACCAATTTTGAATAGATTTCTTTTACTGGAAAAAAGTTATAAACAAGTGAAATATGACTGATATCCCAGTTTAAAGCGAAATGAAAATTTCCTCAAATGAACGAACACAAGAGCACATACCGTTGAATTTAGCCCCGACTCTATTCAAGATGGAGACAAAAGTTTTGTAATTATGAATAACGCACGAAATTCTCGACAATTTGACACCGATATTATGTGGATTCTATAGAAAGGAATAATTAGAAATGCAGTCTTCTTGTGCACACTCGATTTCGGACGCTGTAAATTGTCAGACGACATACCACGCACATGGTGAAAGCTGTAATTTTTACTATCTGACCAAATGAAAAATCCCTGTAAACATTGACTAAACGAAAAAATGCACACAATTTGATACCAATTTTGAATAGATTTCTTTTACTGGAAAAAAGTTATAAACAAGTGAAGTATGACTGATCTCCCAGTTTAGGGCCGCATGAAAATTTCCTCAAATGAACGAACACAAGACCACATACCGTTGAATTTAGCCCCGACTCAATTCAAGATGGAGACAAAAGTTTTGTAATTATGGATAACGCACGAAATTTTCGACAATTTGAGACCGATATTATGTGGATTCTATAGAAAGGAATAATTAAAAATGCAGTCTTCTTGTGCACACTGGATTTCGGACGCTGTAAATTGTCAGACAACATACCGTGCACATGGTGAAAGCTGTAATTTTTACTATCTGACCAAATAAAAAAATCCCTGTAAACATTGACTAAACGAAAAATGCACACAATTTGATAACAATTTTGAAAAGTTTACTTTTACTGGAAAAAAGTTATAAACAAGTGAAGTATGACTGTGATCCCAGTTTAAAGCGAAATGAAAATTTCCTCAAATGAACGAACACAAGAGCACATACCGTTGAATTTAGCCCCGACTCTATTCAAGATGGAGACAAAAGTTTTGTAATTTTGAATAACGCACGAAATTCTGGACAATTTGACACCGATATTATGTGGATTCTATAGAAAGGAATAATTAGAAATGCAGTCTTCTTGTGCACACTCGATTTCGGACGCTGTAAATTGTCAGACGACATACCACGCACATGGTGAAAGCTGTAATTTTTACTATCTGACCAAATGAAAAATCCCTGTAAACATTGACTAAACGAAAAAATGCACACAATTTGATACCAATTTTGAATAGATTTCTTTTACTGGAAAAAAGTTATAAACAAGTGAAGTATGACTGGTATCCCAGTTTAAAGCGAAATGAAAATTTTCTCAAATGAACGAACACAAGAGCACATACCGTTGAATTTAGTCCAGACTCTATTCAAGATGGAGACAAAAGTTTTGTAATTATGGATAACGCACGAAATTTTCGACAATTTGAGACCGATGTGGATTCTATAGAAAGGAATAATTAGAAATGCAGTCTTCTTGTGCACACTGGATTTCGGACGCTGTAAATTGTCAGACAACATACCGTGCACATGGTGAAAGCTGTAATTTTTACTATCTGACCAAATGAAAAATCCCTGTAAACATTGACTAAACGAAAAAATGCACACAATTTGATACCAATTTTGAATAGATTTCTTTTACTGGAAAAAAGTTATAAACAAGTGAAGTATGACTGATCTCCAAGTTCAGGGCCGCATGAAAATTTCCTCAAATGAACGAACACAAGAGCACATACCGTTGAATTTAGCCCGGACTCTATTCAAGATGGAGACAAAAGTTTTGTAATTATGCATATCGCACGAAATTCTCGAAAATTTGACAACGATATTATGTGGATTCTAGAGAAAGGAATAATTAGAAATGCAGTCTTTTTGTGCACATTGGATTTCGGACGCTGTAAATTGTCAGACGACATACCACGCACATGGTGAAAGCTGTAATTTTTACTATCTGACCAAATGAAAAATCCCTGTAAACATTGACTAAACGAAAAAATGCACACAATTTGATACCAATTTTGACTAGATTTCTTTTACTGGAAAAAAGTTATAAACAAGTGAAATATGACTGATCTCCCAGTTCAGGGCCGCATGAAAATTTCCTCAAATGAACGAACACAAGAGCACATACCGTTGAATTTAGCCCCGACTCTATTCAAGATGGAGACAAAAGTTTTGTAATTATGAATAACGCACGAAATTTTCGACAATTTGACACCGATATTATGTGGATTCTATAGAAAGGAATAATTAAAAATGCAGTCTTCTTGTGCACACTGGATTTCGGACGCTGTAAATTGTCAGACAACATACCGTGCACATGGTGAAAGCTGTAATTTTTACTATCTGACCAAATAAAAAAATCCCTGTAAACATTGACTAAACGAAAAATGCACACAATTTGATAACAATTTTGAAAAGTTTACTTTTACTGGAAAAAAGTTATAAACAAGTGAAGTATGACTGTGATCCCAGTTTAAAGCGAAATGAAAATTTTCTCAAATGAACGAACACAAGAGCACATACCGTTGAATTTAGCCCCGACTCTATTCAAGATGGAGACAAAAGTTTTGTAATTATGGATAACGCACGAAATTTTCGACAATTTGAGACCGATATTATGTGGATTCTATAGAAAGGAATAATTAGAAATGCAGTCTTCTTGTGCACACTGGATTTCGGACGCTGTAAATTGTCAGACAACATACCGTGCACATGGTGAAAGCTGTAATTTTTACTATCTGACCAAATGAAAAATCCCTGTAAACATTGACTAAACGAAAAATGCACACAATTTGATAACAATTTTGAAAAGTTTACTTTTACTGGAAAAAAGTTATAAACAAGTGAAGTATGACTGATATCCCAGTTTAAAGCGAAATGAAAATTTTCTCAAATGAACGAACACAAGAGCACATACCGTTGAATTTAGCCCCGACTCTATTCAAGATGGAGACAAAAGTTTTGTAATTATGAATAACGCACGAAATTCTGGACAATTTGACACCGATATTATGTGGATTCTATAGAAAGGAATAATTAGAAATGCAGTCTTCTTGTGCACACTCGATTTCGGACGCTGTAAATTGTCAGACGACATACCACGCACATGGTGAAAGCTGTAATTTTTACTATCTGACCAAATGAAAAATCCCTGTAAACATTGACTAAACGAAAAATGCACACAATTTGATAACAATTTTGAAAAGTTTACTTTTACTGGAAAAAAGTTATAAACAAGTGAATTATGACTGATATCCCAGTTTAAAGCGAAATGAAAATTTCCTCAAATGAACGAACACAAGAGCACATACCGTTGAATTTAGCCCGGACTCTATTCAAGATGGAGACAAAAGTTTTGTAATTATGGATAACGCACGAAATTTTCGACAATTTGAGACCGATATTATGTGGATTCTATAGAAAGGAATAATTAGAAATGCAGTCTTCTTGTGCACACTGGATTTCGGACGCTGTAAATTGTCAGACAACATACCGTGCAAATGGTGAAAGCTGTAATTTTTACTATCTGACCAAATGAAAAATCCCTGTAAACATTGACTAAACAAAAAAATGCACACAATTTGATACCAATTTTGAATAGATTTCTTTTACTGGAAAAAAGTTATAAACAAGTGAAGTATGACTGATCTCCAAGTTCAGGGCCGCATGAAAATTTCCTCAAATGAACGAACACAAGAGCACATACCGTTGAATTTAGCCCCGACACTATTCAAGATGGAGACAAAATTTTGTAATTATGAATAACGCACGAAATTCTCGACAATTTGACACCGATATTATGTGGATTCTATAGAAAGGAATAATTAGAAATGCAGTCTTCTTGTGCACTCTCGATTTCGGACGCTGTAAATTGTCAGACGACATACCACGCACATGGTGAAAGCTGTAATTTTTACTATCTGACCAAATGAAAAATCCCTGTAAACATTGACTAAACGAAAAAATGCACACAATTTGATACCAATTTTGAATAGATTTCTTTTACTGGAAAAAAGTTATAAACAAGTGAAGTATGACTGATCTCCAAGTTCAGGGCCGCATGAAAATTTCCTCAAATGAACGAACACAAGAGCACATACCGTTGAATTTAGCCCCGACTCTATTCAAGATGGAGACAAAAGTTTTGTAATTATGGATAACGCACGAAATTTTCGACAATTTGACAACGATATTATGTGGATTCTAGAGAAAGGAATAATTAGAAATGCAGTCTTCTTGTGCACACTCGATTTCGGACGCTGTAAATTGTCAGACAACATACCGCGCACATGGTGAAAGCTGTAATCTTTACTATCTGACCAAATGAAAAATCCCTGTAAACATTGACTAAACGAAAAAATGCACACAATTTGATACCAATTTTGAATAGATTTCTTTTACTGGAAAAAAGTTATAAACAAGTGAAGTATGACTGATCTCCAAGTTCAGGGCCGCATGAAAATTTCCTCAAATGAACGAACACAAGAGCACATACCGTTGAATTTAGCCCCGACTCTATTCAAGATGGAGACAAAAGTTTTGTAATTATGGATAACGCACGAAATTTTCGACAATTTGAGACCGATATTATGTGGATTCTATAGAAAGGAATAATTAGAAATGCAGTCTTCTTGTGCACACTGGATTTCGGACGCTGTAAATTGTCAGACAACATACCGTGCACATGGTGAAAGCTGTAATTTTTACTATCTGACCAAATGAAAAATCCCTGTAAACATTGACTAAACGAAAAAATGCACACAATTTGATACCAATTTTGAATAGATTACTTTTACTGGAAAAAAGTTATAAACAAGTGAAGTATGACTGATCTCCAAGTTCAGGGCCGCATGAAAATTTCCTCAAATGAACGAACACAAGAGCACATACCGTTGAATTTAGCCCCGACTCTATTCAAGAGGGAGACAAAAGTTTTGTAATTATGAATAACGCACGAAATTCTCGACAATTTGAGACCGATATTATGTGGATTCTATAGAAAGGAATAATTAGAAATGCAGTCTTCTTGTGCACACTCGATTTCGGACGCTGTAAATTGTCAGACGACATACCACGCACATGGTGAAAGCTGTAATTTTTACTATCTGACCAAATGAAAAATCCCTGTAAACATTGACTAAACGAAAAAATGCACACAAATTGATACCAATTTGAATAGATTTCTTTTACTGGAAAAAAGTTATAAACAAGTGAAATATGACTGATATCCCAGTTTAAAGCGAAATGAAAATTTCCTCAAATGAACGAACACAAGAGCACATACCGTTGAATTTAGCCCCGACTCTATTCAAGATGGAGACAAAAGTTTTGTAATTATGAATAACGCACGAAATTCTCGACAATTTGACACCGATATTATGTGGATTCTATAGAAAGGAATAATTAGAAATGCAGTCTTCTTGTGCACACTCGATTTCGGACGCTGTAAATTGTCAGACGACATACCACGCACATGGTGAAAGCTGTAATTTTTACTATCTGACCAAATGAAAAATCCCTGTAAACATTGACTAAACGAAAAAATGCACACAATTTGATACCAATTTTGAATAGATTTCTTTTACTGGAAAAAAGTTATAAACAAGTGAAGTATGACTGATCTCCCAGTTTAGGGCCGCATGAAAATTTCCTCAAATGAACGAACACAAGACCACATACCGTTGAATTTAGCCCCGACTCAATTCAAGATGGAGACAAAAGTTTTGTAATTATGGATAACGCACGAAATATTCGACAATTTGAGACCGATATTATGTGGATTCTATAGAAAGGAATAATTAAAAATGCAGTCTTCTTGTGCACACTGGATTTCGGACGCTGTAAATTGTCAGACAACATACCGTGCACATGGTGAAAGCTGTAATTTTTACTATCTGACCAAATAAAAAAATCCCTGTAAACATTGACTAAACGAAAAATGCACACAATTTGATAACAATTTTGAAAAGTTTACTTTTACTGGAAAAAAGTTATAAACAAGTGAAGTATGACTGTGATCCCAGTTTAAAGCGAAATGAAAATTTCCTCAAATGAACGAACACAAGAGCACATACCGTTGAATTTAGCCCCGACTCTATTCAAGATGGAGACAAAAGTTTTGTAATTATGAATAACGCACGAAATTCTGGACAATTTGACACCGATATTATGTGGATTCTATAGAAAGGAATAATTAGAAATGCAGTCTTCTTGTGCACACTCGATTTCGGACGCTGTAAATTGTCAGACGACATACCACGCACATGGTGAAAGCTGTAATTTTTACTATCTGACCAAATGAAAAATCCCTGTAAACATTGACTAAACGAAAAAATGCACACAATTTGATACCAATTTTGAATAGATTTCGTTTACTGGAAAAAAGTTATAAACAAGTGAAGTATGACTGATATCCCAGTTTAAAGCGAAATGAAAATTTTCTCAAATGAACGAACACAAGAGCACATACCGTTGAATTTAGCCCCGACTCTATTCAAGATGGAGACAAAAGTTTTGTAATTATGGATAACGCACGAAATTTTCGACAATTTGAGACCGATATTATGTGGATTCTATAGAAAGGAATAATTAGAAATGCAGTCATCTTGTGCACACTCGATTTCGGACGCTGTAAATTGTCAGACGACATACCACGCACATGGTGAAAGCTGTAATTTTTACTATCTGACCAAATGAAAAATCCCTGTAAACATTGACTAAACGAAAAAATGCACACAATTTGATACCAATTTTGAATAGATTTCTTTTACTGGAAAAAAGTTATAAACAAGTGAAGTATGACTGATATGCCAGTTTAAAGCGAAATGAAAATTTTCTCAAATGAACGAACACAAGAGCACATACTGTTGAATTTAGCCCCGACTCTATTCAAGATGGAGACAAAAGTTTTGTAATTATGAATAACGCACGAAATTCTCGACAATTTGACACCGATATTATGTGGATTCTATAGAAAGGAATAATTAAAAATGCAGTCTTCTTGTGCACACTCGATTTCGGACGCTGTAAATTGTCAGACGACATACCACGCACATGGTGAAAGCTGTAATTTTTACTATCTGACCAAATGAAAAATCCCTGTAAACATTGACTAAACGAAAAAATGCACACAATTTGAAACCAATTTTGAATAGATTTCTTTTACTGGAAAAAAGTTATAAACAAGTGAAATATGACTGATCTCCCAGTTCAGGGCCGCATGAAAATTTCCTCAAATGAACGAACACAAGAGCACATACCGTTGAATTTAGCCCCGACTCTATTCAAGATGGAGACAAAAGTTTTGTAATTATGGATAACGCACGAAATCTTCGACAATTTGAGACCGATATTATGTGGATTCTATAGAAAGGAATAATTAGAAATGCAGTGTTCTTGTGCACACTGGATTTCGGACGCTGTAAATTGTCAGACAACATACCGTGCACATGGTGAAAGCTGTAATTTTTACTATCTGACCAAATGAAAAATCCCTGTAAACATTGACTAAACGAAAAATGCACACAATTTGATAACAATTTTGAAAAGTTTACTTTTACTGGAAAAAAGTTATAAACAAGTGAAGTATGACTGTGATCCCAGTTTAAAGCGAAATGAAAATTTTCTCAAATGAACGAACACAAGAGCACATACCGTTGAATTTAGCCCCGACTCTATTCAAGATGGAGACAAAAGTTTTGTAATTATGGATAACGCACGAAATCTTCGACAATTTGAGACCGATATTATGTGGATTCTATAGAAAGGAATAATTAGAAATGCAGTGTTCTTGTGCACACTGGATTTCGGACGCTGTAAATTGTCAGACAACATACCGTGCACATGGTGAAAGCTGTAATTTTTACTATCTGACCAAATGAAAAATCCCTGTAAACATTGACTAAACGAAAAATGCACACAATTTGATAACAATTTTGAAAAGTTTACTTTTACTGGAAAAAAGTTATAAACAAGTGAAGTATGACTGTGATCCCAGTTTAAAGCGAAATGAAAATTTTCTCAAATGAACGAACACAAGAGCACATACCGTTGAATTTAGCCCCGACTCTATTCAAGATGGAGACAAAAGTTTTGTAATTATGAATAACGCACGAAATTCTGGACAATTTGACACCGATATTATGTGGATTCTATAGAAAGGAATAATTAGAAATGCAGTCTTCTTGTGCACACTCGATTTCGGACGCTGTAAATTGTCAGACGACATACCACGCACATGGTGAAAGCTGTAATTTTTACTATCTGACCAAATGAAAAATCCCTGTAAACATTGACTAAACGAAAAAATGCACACAATTTGATACCAATTTTGAATAGATTTCTTTTACTGGAAAAAAGTTATAAACAAGTGAAGTATGACTGATATCCCAGTTTAAAGCGAAATGAAAATATTCTCAAATGAACGAACACAAGAGCACATACCGTTGAATTTAGCCCCGACTCTATTCAAGATGGAGACAAAATTTTTTTAATTATGGATAACGCACGAAATTCTCGACAATTTGACACCGATATTATGTGGATTCTATAGAAAGGAATAATTAGAAATGCAGTCTTCTTGTGCACATTGGATTTCGGACGCTGTAAATTGTCAGACGACATACCACGCACATGGTGAAAACTGTAATTTTTACTATCTGACCAAATGAAAAATCCCTGTAAACATTGATTAACGAAAAAATGCACACAATTTGATACCAATTTTGAAAAGTTGTCTTTTACTGGAAAAAAGTTATAAACAAGTGAAGTATGACTGATCTCCCAGTTTAGGGCCGCATGAAAATTTCCTCAAATGAACGAACACAAGACCACATACCGTTGAATTTAGCCCCGACTCTATTCAAGATGGAGACAAAAGTTTTGTAATTATGGATAACGCACGAAATTTTCGACAATTTGTGACCGATATTATGTGGATTCTATTGAAAGGAATAATTAGAAATGCAGTCTTCTTGTGCACACTGGATTTCGGACGCTGTAAATTGTCAGACAACATACCGCGCACATGGTGAAAGCTGTAATTTTTACTATCTGACCAAATGAAATATCCCTGTAAACATTGACTAAACGAAAAAATGCACACAATTTGATATCAATTTTGAAAAGATTTCTTTTACTGGAAATAAGTTATAAATAACTGAAGTATGACTGATCTCCCAGTTTAGGGCCGCATGAAAATTGCCTCAAATGAACGAACACAAGACCACATACCGTTGAATTTAGCCCCGACTCTATTCAAGATGGAGACAAAAGTTTTGTAATTATGGATAACGCACGAAATTCTCGGCAATTTGACACCGATATTATGTGGATTCTATAGAAAGGAATAATTAGAAATGCAGTCTTCATGTGCACACTCGATTTCGGACGCTGTAAATTGTCAGACGACATACCACGCACATGGTGAAAGCTGTAATTTTTACTATCAGACCAAATGAAAAATCCCTGTAAACATTGACTAAACGAAAAAATGCACACAATTTGATACCAATTTTGAAAAGTTTTCTTTCACTGGAAAAAAGTTATAAACAAGTGAAATATGACTGATCTCCCAGTTTAGGGCCGCATGAAAATTTCTTCAAATGAACGAACACAAGACCACATACCGTTGAATTTAGCCCCGACACTATTCAAGATGGAGACAAAAGTTTTGTAATTATGCATAACGCACGAAATTCTCGACAATTTGACACCGATATTATGTGGATTCTATAGAAAGGAATAATTCGAAATGCAGTCTTCTTGTGCACACTCGATTTCGGACGCTGTAAATTGTCAGACGACATACCACGCACATGGTGAAAGCTGTAATTTTTACTGTCTGACCAAATGAAAAATCCCTGTAAACATTGACTAAACGAAAAAATGCACACAATTTGATACCAATTTTGAAAAGTTTTCTTTTATTGGGAAAAAGTTATAAACAAGTGAAGTATGTCTGATCGCCCAGTTTAGGGCCGCATGAAAATTTCTTCAAATGAACGAACACAAGACCACATACCGTTGAATTTAGCCCCGACACTATTCAAGATGGAGACAAAAGTTTTGTAAATATGGATAACGCACGAAATTCTCGGCAATTTGACACCGATATTAGGTGGATTCTATAGAAAGGAATAATTAGAAATCCAGTCTTCTGGTGCACACTCGATTTCGGACGCTGTAAATTGTCAGACGACATACCACGCACATGGTGAAAGCTGTAATTTTTACTATCTGACGAAATGAAAAATCCCTGTAAACATTGACTAAACGAAAAAATGCACACAATTTGATACCAATTTTGAAAAGTTTTCTTTCACTGGAAAAAAGTTATAAACAAGTGAAATATGACTGATCTCCCAGTTTAGGGCCGCATGAAAATTTCTTCAAATGAACGAACACGAGACCACATACCGTTGAATTTAGCCCCGACACTATTCAAGATGGAGACAAAAGTTTTGTAATTATGCATAACGCACGAAATTCTCGACAATTTGACACCGATATTATGTGGATTCTATAGAAAGGAATAATTCGAAATGCAGTCTTCTTGTGCACACTCGATTTCGGACGCTGTAAATTGTCAGACAACATACCGCGCACATGGTGAAAGCTGTAATTTTTACTATCTGACCAAATGAAAAATCCCTGTAAACATTGACTAAACGAAAAAATGCACACAATTTCAAACCACTTTTGAAAAGTTTTCTTTTACTGAAGAAAGTTATAAACAAGTGAAGTATGACTGATCTCCCAGTTTAGGGCCGCATGAAAATTTCTTCAAATGAACGAACACAAGTCCACATACCGTTGAATTTAGCCCCGACACTATTCACGATGGAGACAAAAGTTTTGTAATTATGGATAACGGACGAAATTCTCGGCAATTTGACACCGATATTATGTGGATTCTATAGAAAGGAATAATTAGAAATCCAGTCTACTTGTGCACACTCGATTTCGGACGCTGTAAATTGTCAGACGACATACCACGCACATGGTGAAAGCTGTAATTTTTACAAACTGACCAAATGAAATATCCCTGTAAACATGGACTAAACGAAAAAATGCACACAATTTGATACCAATTTTGAATAGATTTCTTTTACTGGAAAAAAGTTATAAACAAGTGAAGTATGAATGATCTCCCAGTTTAGGGCCGCATGAAAATTTCCTCAAATGAACGAACACAAGAGCACATACCGTTGAATTTAGCCCCGACTCTATTCAAGATGGAGACAAAAGTTTTGTAATCATGGATAACGCACGAAATTTTCGACAATTTAAGACCGATATTATGTGGATTCTATAGAAAGGAATAATTAGAAATGCAGTCTTCTTGTGCACACTGGATTTCGGACGCTGTAAATTGTCAGACAACATACCGCACACATGGTGAAAGCTGTAATTTTTACTATCTGACCAAATGAAAAATCCCTGTAAACATTGACTAAACGAAAAATGCACACAATTTGATAACAATTTTGAAAAGTTTACTTTTACTGGAAAAAAGTTATAAACAAGTGAAGTATGACTGATATCCCAGTTTAAAGCCAAATGAAAATTTCCTCAAATGAACGAACACAAGAGCACATACCGTTGAATTTAGCCCCGACTCTATTCAAGATGGAGACAAAAGTTTTGTAATTATGGATAACGCACGAAATTCTCGACAATTTGACACCGATATTATGTGGATTCTATAGAAAGGAATAATTAGAAATGCAGTCTTCTTGTGCACACTCGATTTCGGACGCTGTAAATTGACAGACGACATACCACGCACATGGTGAAAGCTGTAATTTTTACTATCTGACCAAATGAAAAATCCCTGTAAACATTGACTAAACGAAAAAATGCACACAATTTGATAACAATTTTGAAAAGTTTACTTTTACTGGAAAACAGTTATAAACAAGTGAAGTATGACTGATATCCCAGTTTGAAGCCAAATGAAAATTTCCTCAAATGAACGAACACAAGAGCAGATACCGTTGAATTTAGCCCCGACTCTATCCAAGATGGAGACAAAAGTTTTGTAATTATGCATAACGCACGAAATTCTCGACAATTTGACACCGATATTATGTGGATTCTAGAGAAAGGAATAATTAGAAATGCAATCTTCTTGTGCACACTCGATTTCGGACGCTGTAAATTGTCAGTCAACATACCGCGCACATGGTGAAAGCTGTAATTTTTACTATCTGACCAAATGAAAAATCCCTGTAAACATTGACTAAACGAAAAAATGCACACAATTTGATACCAATTTTGAAAAGTTTTCTTTTACTGGAAAAAAGTTATAAACAAGTGAAGTATGTCTGATCTCCCAGTTTGAAGCCAAATGAAAATTTCCTCAAATGAACGAACACAAGAGCACATACCGTTGAATTTAGCCCCGACTCTATTCAAGATGGAGACAAAAGTTTTGTAATTATGGATAACGCACAAAATTTTCGACAATTTGACACCGATATTATGTGGATTCTATAGAAAGGAATAATTAGAAATGCAGTCTTCTTGTGCACACTCGATTTCGGACGCTGTAAATTGTCAGACAACATACCGTGCACATGGTGAAAGCTGTAATTTTTACTATCTGACCAAATGAAAAATCCCTGTAAACATTGACTAAACGAAAAATGCACACAATTTGATAACAATTTTGAAAAGTCTACTTTTACTGGAAAAAAGTTATAAACAAGTGAAGTATGACTGATATCCCAGTTTAAAGCGAAATGAAAATTTCCTCAAATGAACGAACACAAGAGCACATACCGTTGAATTTAGCCCCGACTCTATTCAAGATGGAGACAAAAGTTTTGTAATTATGGATAACGCACGAAATTTGAGACAATTTGAGACCGATATTATGTGGATTCTATAGAAAGGAATAATTAGAAATGCAGTCTTCTTGTGCACACTGGATTTCGGACGCTGTAAATTGTCAGACAACATGCCGTGCACATGGTGAAAGCTGTAATTTTTACTATCTGACCAAATGAAAAATCCCTGTAAACATTGACTAAACGAAAAAATGCACACAATTTGATACCAATTTTGAATAGATTTCTTTTACTGGAAAAAAGTTATAAACAAGTGAAGTATGACTGATCTCCAAGTTCAGGGCCGGATGAAAATTTCCTCAAATGAACGAACACAAGAGCACATACCGTTGAATTTAGCCCCGACTCTATTCAAGATGGAGACAAAAGTTTTGTAATTATGGATAACGCACGAAATTCTCGACAATTTGACACCGATATTATGTGGATTCTATAGAAAGGAATAATTAGAAATGCAGTCTTCTTGTGCACACTGGATTTCGGACGCTGTAAATTGTCAGACAACATACCGTGCACATGGTGAAAGCTGTAATTTTTACTATCTGACCAAATGAAAAATCCCTGTAAACATTGACTAAACGAAAAAATGCACACAATTTGATACCAATTTTGAATAGATTTCTTTTACTGGAAAAAAGTTATAAACAAGTGAAGTATGACTGATATCCCAGTTTAAAGCGAAATGAAAATTTCCTCAAATGAACGAACACAAGAGCACATACCGTTGAATTTAGCCCCGACTCTATTCAAGATGGAGACAAAAGTTTTGTAATTATGGATAACGCACGAAATTTTCGACAATTTGAGACCGATATTATGTGGATTCTATAGAAAGGAATAATTAGAAATGCAGTCTTCTTGTGCACACTCGATTTCGGACGCTGTAAATTGTCAGACAACATACCGCGCACATGGTGAAAGCTGTAATCTTTACTATCTGACCAAATGAAAAATCCCTGTAAACATTGACTAAACGAAAAAATGCACACAATTTGATACCAATTTTGAATAGATTTCTTTTACTGGAAAAAAGTTATAAACAAGTGAAGTATGACTGATCTCCAAGTTCAGGGCCGCATGAAAATTTCCTCAAATGAACGAACACAAGAGCACATACCGTTGAATTTAGCCCCGACTCTATTCAAGATGGAGACAAAAGTTTTGTAATTATGGATAACGCACGAAATTTTCGACAATTTGAGACCGATATTATGTGGATTCTATAGAAAGGAATAATTAGAAATGCAGTCTTCTTGTGCACACTGGATTTCGGACGCTGTAAATTGTCAGACAACATACCGTGCACATGGTGAAAGCTGTAATTTTTACTATCTGACCAAATGAAAAATCCCTGTAAACATTGACTAAACGAAAAAATGCACACAATTTGATACCAATTTTGAATAGATTTCTTTTACTGGAAAAAAGTTATAAACAAGTGAAGTATGACTGATCTCCAAGTTCAGGGCCGGATGAAAATTTCCTCAAATGAACGAACACAAGAGCACATACCGTTGAATTTAGCCCCGACTCTATTCAAGATGGAGACAAAAGTTTTGTAATTATGGATAACGCACGAAATTCTCGACAATTTGACACCGATATTATGTGGATTCTATAGAAAGGAATAATTAGAAATGCAGTCTTCTTGTGCACACTGGATTTCGGACGCTGTAAATTGTCAGACAACATACCGTGCACATGGTGAAAGCTGTAATTTTTACTATCTGACCAAATGAAAAATCCCTGTAAACATTGACTAAACGAAAAAATGCACACAATTTGATACCAATTTTGAATAGATTTCTTTTACTGGAAAAAAGTTATAAACAAGTGAAGTATGACTGATATCCCAGTTTAAAGCGAAATGAAAATTTCCTCAAATGAACGAACACAAGAGCACATACCGTTGAATTTAGCCCCGACTCTATTCAAGATGGAGACAAAAGTTTTGTAATTATGGATAACGCACGAAATTTTCGACAATTTGAGACCGATATTATGTGGATTCTATAGAAAGGAATAATTAGAAATGCAGTCTTCTTGTGCACACTCGATTTCGGACGCTGTAAATTGTCAGACAACATACCGCGCACATGGTGAAAGCTGTAATCTTTACTATCTGACCAAATGAAAAATCCCTGTAAACATTGACTAAACGAAAAAATGCACACAATTTGATACCAATTTTGAATAGATTTCTTTTACTGGAAAAAAGTTATAAACAAGTGAAGTATGACTGATCTCCAAGTTCAGGGCCGCATGAAAATTTCCTCAAATGAACGAACACAAGAGCACATACCGTTGAATTTAGCCCCGACTCTATTCAAGATGGAGACAAAAGTTTTGTAATTATGGATAACGCACGAAATTTTCGACAATTTGAGACCGATATTATGTGGATTCTATAGAAAGGAATAATTAGAAATGCAGTCTTCTTGTGCACACTGGATTTCGGACGCTGTAAATTGTCAGACAACATACCGTGCACATGGTGAAAGCTGTAATTTTTACTATCTGACCAAATGAAAAATCCCTGTAAACATTGACTAAACAAAAAAATGCACACAATTTGATACCAATTTTGAATAGATTTCTTTTACTGGAAAAAAGTTATAAACAAGTGAAGTATGACTGATCTCCAAGTTCAGGGCCGCATGAAAATTTCCTCAAATGAACGAACACAAGAGCACATACCGTTGAATTTAGCCACGACACTATTCAAGATGGAGACAAAAGTTTTGTAATTATGAATAACGGACGAAATTCTCGACAATTTGACACCGATATTATGTGGATTCTATAGAAAGGAATAATTAGAAATGCAGTCTTCTTGTGCACACTCGATTTCGGACGCTGTAAATTGACAGACGACATACCACGCACATGGTGAAAGCTGTAATTTTTACTATCTGACCAAATGAAAAATCCCTGTAAACATTGACTAAACGAAAAAATGCACACAATTTGATACCAATTTTGAATAGATTTCTTTTACTGGAAAAAAGTTATAAACAAGTGAAGTATGACTGATATCCCAGTTTAAAGCGAAATGAAAATTTCCTCAAATGAACGAACACAAGAGCACATACCGTTGAATTTAGCCCCGACTCTATTCAAGATGGAGACAAAAGTTTTGTAATTATGGATAACGCACGAAATTTTCGACAATTTGAGACCGATATTATGTGGATTCTATAGAAAGGAATAATTAGAAATGCAGTCTTCTTGTGCACACTCGATTTCGGACGCTGTAAATTGTCAGACAACATACCGCGCACATGGTGAAAGCTGTAATCTTTACTATCTGACCAAATGAAAAATCCCTGTAAACATGGACTAAACGAAAAAATGCACACAATTTGATACCAATTTTGAATAGATTTCTTTTACTGGAAAAAAGTTATAAACAAGTGAAGTATGACTGATCTCCAAGTTCAGGGCCGCATGAAAATTTCCTCAAATGAACGAACACAAGAGCACATACCGTTGAATTTAGCCCCGACTCTATTCAAGATGGAGACAAAAGTTTTGTAATTATGGATAACGCACGAAATTTTCGACAATTTGAGACCGATATTATGTGGATTCTATAGAAAGGAATAATTAGAAATGCAGTCTTCTTGTGCACACTCGATTTCGGACTCTGTAAATTGTCAGACAACATACCGTGCACATGGTGAAAGCTGTAATTTTTACTATCTGACCAAATGAAAAATCCCTGTAAACATTGACTAAACGAAAAATGCACACAATTTGATAACAATTTTGAAAAGTCTACTTTTACTGGAAAAAAGTTATAAACAAGTGAAGTATGACTGATATCCCAGTTTAAAGCGAAATGAAAATTTCCTCAAATGAACGAACACAAGAGCACATACCGTTGAATTTAGCCCCGACTCTATTCAAGATGGAGACAAAAGTTTTGTAATTATGGATAACGCACGAAATTTTCGACAATTTGAGACCGATATTATGTGGATTCTATAGAAAGGAATAATTAGAAATGCAGTCTTCTTGTGCACACTGGATTTCGGACGCTGTAAATTGTCAGACAACATACCGTGCACATGGTGAAAGCTGTAATTTTTACTATCTGACCAAATGAAAAATCCCTGTAAACATTGACTAAACGAAAAAATGCACACAATTTGATACCAATTTTGAATAGATTTCTTTTACTGGAAAAAAGTTATAAACAAGTGAAGTATGACTGATCTCCAAGTTCAGGGCCGCATGAAAATTTCCTCAAATGAACGAACACAAGAGCACATACCGTTGAATTTAGCCCCGACACTATTCAAGATGGAGACAAAAGTTTTGTAATTATGAATAACGGACGAAATACCGACAATTTGACACCGATATTATGTGGATTCTATAGAAAGGAATAATTAGAAATGCAGTCTTCTTGTGCACACTCGATTTCGGACGCTGTAAATTGACAGACGACATACCACGCACATGGTGAAAGCTGTAATTTTTACTATCTGACCAAATGAAAAATCCCTGTAAACATTGACTAAACGAAAAAATGCACACAATTTGATACCAATTTTGAATAGATTTCTTTTACTGGAAAAAAGTTATAAACAAGTGAAGTATGACTGATATCCCAGTTTAAAGCGAAATGAAAATTTCCTCAAATGAACGAACACAAGAGCACATACCGTTGAATTTAGCCCCGACTCTATTCAAGATGGAGACAAAAGTTTTGTAATTATGGATAACGCACGAAATTTTCGACAATTTGAGACCGATATTATGTGGATTCTATAGAAAGGAATAATTAGAAATGCAGTCTTCTTGTGCACACTGGATTTCGGACGCTGTAAATTGTCAGACAACATACCGCGCACATGGTGAAAGCTGTAATCTTTACTATCTGACCAAATGAAAAATCCCTGTAAACTTTGACTAAACGAAAAAATGCACACAATTTGATACCAATTTTGAATAGATTTCTTTTACTGGAAAAAAGTTATAAACAAGTGAAGTATGACTGATCTCCAAGTTCAGGGCCGCATGAAAATTTCCTCAAATGAACGAACACAAGAGCACATACCGTTGAATTTAGCCCCGACACTATTCAAGATGGAGACAAAAGTTTTGTAATTATGAATAACGCACGAAATTCTCGACAATTTGACACCGATATTATGTGGATTCTATAGAAAGGAATAATTAGAAATGCAGTCTTCTTGTGCACACTCGATTTCGGACGCTGTAAATTGACAGACGACATACCACGCACATGGTGAAAGCTGTAATTTTTACTATCTGACCAAATGAAAAATCCCTGTAAACATTGACTAAACGAAAAAATGCACACAATTTGATACCAATTTTGAATAGATTTCTTTTACTGGAAAAAAGTTATAAACAAGTGAAGTATGACTGATATCCCAGTTTAAATCGAAATGAAAATTTCCTCAAATGAACGAACACAAGAGCACATACCGTTGAATTTAGCCCCGACTCTATTCAAGATGGAGACAAAAGTTTTGTAATTATGGATAACGCACGAAATTTTCGACAATTTGAGACCGATATTATGTGGATTCTATAGAAAGGAATAATTAGAAATGCAGTCTTCTTGTGCACACTCGATTTCGGACGCTGTAAATTGTCAGACAACATACCGCGCACATGGTGAAAGCTGTAATCTTTACTATCTGACCAAATGAAAAATCCCTGTAAACTTTGACTAAACGAAAAAATGCACACAATTTGATACCAATTTTGAATAGATTTCTTTTACTGGAAAAAAGTTATAAACAAGTGAAGTATGACTGATCTCCAAGTTCAGGGCCGCATGAAAATTTCCTCAAATGAACGAACACAAGAGCACATACCGTTGAATTTAGCCCCGACACTATTCAAGATGGAGACAAAAGTTTTGTAATTATGAATAACGCACGAAATTCTCGACAATTTGACACCGATATTATGTGGATTCTATAGAAAGGAATAATTAGAAATGCAGTCTTCTTGTGCACACTCGATTTCGGACGCTGTAAATTGACAGACGACATACCACGCACATGGTGAAAGCTGTAATTTTTACTATCTGACCAAATGAAAAATCCCTGTAAACATTGACTAAACGAAAAAATGCACACAATTTGATACCAATTTTGAATAGATTCCTTTTACTGGAAAAAAGTTATAAACAAGTGAAGTATGACTGATATCCCAGTTTAAATCGAAATGAAAATTTCCTCAAATGAACGAACACAAGAGCACATACCGTTGAATTTAGCCCCGACTCTATTCAAGATGGAGACAAAAGTTTTGTAATTATGGATAACGCACGAAATTTTCGACAATTTGAGACCGATATTATGTGGATTCTATAGAAAGGAATAATTAGAAATGCAGTCTTCTTGTGCACACTCGATTTCGGACGCTGAAAATTGTCAGACAACATACCGCGCACATGGTGAAAGCTGTAATCTTTACTATCTGACCAAATGAAAAATCCCTGTAAACATGGACTAAACGAAAAAATGCACACAATTTGATACCAATTTTGAATAGATTTCTTTTACTGGAAAAAAGTTATAAACAAGTGAAGTATGACTGATCTCCAAGTTCAGGGCCGCATGAAAATTTCCTCAAATGAACGAACACAAGAGCACATACCGTTGAATTTAGCCCCGACTCTATTCAAGATGGAGACAAAAGTTTTGTAATTATGGATAACGCACGAAATTTTCGACAATTTGAGACCGATATTATGTGGATTCTATAGAAAGGAATAATTAGAAATGCAGTCTTCTTGTGCACACTCGATTTCGGACGCTGTAAATTGTCAGACAACATACCGTGCACATGGTGAAAGCTGTAATTTTTACTATCTGACCAAATGAAAAATCCCTGTAAACATTGACTAAACGAAAAATGCACACAATTTGATAACAATTTTGAAAAGTCTACTTTTACTGGAAAAAAGTTATAAACAAGTGAAGTATGACTGATATCCCAGTTTAAAGCGAAATGAAAATTTCCTCAAATGAACGAACACAAGAGCACATACCGTTGAATTTAGCCCCGACTCTATTCAAGATGGAGACAAAAGTTTTGTAATTATGGATAACGCACGAAATTTTCGACAATTTGAGACCGATATTATGTGGATTCTATAGAAAGGAATAATTAGAAATGCAGTCTTCTTGTGCACACTGGATTTCGGACGCAGTAAATTGTCAGACAACATACCGTGCACATGGTGAAAGCTGTAATTTTTACTATCTGACCAAATGAAAAATCCCTGTAAACATTGACTAAACGAAAAAATGCACACAATTTGATACCAATTTTGAATAGATTTCTTTTACTGGAAAAAAGTTATAAACAAGTGAAGTATGACTGATCTCCAAGTTCAGGGCCGCATGAAAATTTCCTCAAATGAACGAACACAAGAGCACATACCGTTGAATTTAGCCCCGACACTATTCAAGATGGAGACAAAAGTTTTGTAATTATGAATAACGCACGAAATTCTCGACAATTTGACACCGATATTATGTGGATTCTATAGAAAGGAATAATTAGAAATGCAGTCTTCTTGTGCACACTCGATTTCGGACGCTGTAAATTGACAGACGACATACCACGCACATGGTGAAAGCTGTAATTTTTACTATCTGACCAAATGAAAAATCCCTGTAAACATTGACTAAACGAAAAAATGCACACAATTTGATACCAATTTTGAATAGATTTCTTTTACTGGAAAAAAGTTATAAACATGTGAAGTATGACTGATATCCCAGTTTAAAGCGAAATGAAAATTTCCTCAAATGAACGAACACAAGAGCACATACCGTTGAATTTAGCCCCGACTCTATTCAAGATGGAGACAAAAGTTTTGTAATTATGGATAACGCACGAAATTTTCGACAATTTGAGACCGATATTATGTGGATTCTATAGAAAGGAATAATTAGAAATGCAGTCTTCTTGTGCACACTGGATTTCGGACGCTGTAAATTGTCAGACAACATACCGTGCACATGGTGAAAGCTGTAATTTTTACTATCTGACCAAATGAAAAATCCCTTTAAACATTCACTAAACGAAAAATGCACACAATTTGATAACAATTTTGAAAAGTTTACTTTTACTGGAAAAAAGTTATAAACAAGTGAAGTATGACTGATATCCCAGTTTAAAGCGAAATGAAAATTTTCTCAAATGAACGAACACCAGAGCACATACCGTTGAATTTAGCCCCGACTCTATTCAAGATGGAGACAAAAGTTTTGTAATTATGGATAACGCATTAAATTTTCGACAATTTGAGACAGATATTATGTGGATTCTATAGAAAGGAATAATTAGAAATGCAGGCTTCTTGTGCACACTGGATTTCGGACGCTGTAAATTGTCAGACAACATACCGTGCACATGGTGAAAGCTGTAATTTTTACTATCTGACCAAATGAAAAATCCCTGTAAACATTGACTAAACGAAAAAATGCACACAATTTGATACCAATTTTGAATAGATTTCTTTTACTGGAAAAAAGTTATAAACAAGTGAAGTATGACTGATCTCCAAGTTCAGGGCCGCATGAAAATTTCCTCAAATGAACGAACACAAGAGCACATACCGTTGAATTTAGCCCCGACACTATTCAAGATGGAGACAAAAGTTTTGTAATTATGAATAACGCACGAAATTCTCGACAATTTGACACCGATATTATGTGGATTCTATAGAAAGGAATAATTAGAAATGCAGTCTTCTTGTGCACACTCGATTTCGGACGCTGTAAATTGACAGACGACATACCACGCACATGGTGAAAGCTGTAATTTTTACTATCTGACCAAATGAAAAATCCCTGTAAACATTGACTAAACGAAAAAATGCACACAATTTGATACCAATTTTGAATAGATTTCTTTTACTGGAAAAAAGTTATAAACAAGTGAAGTATGACTGATATCCCAGTTTAAAGCGAAATGAAAATTTCCTCAAATGAACGAACACAAGAGCACATACCGTTGAATTTAGCCCCGACTCTATTCAAGATGGAGACAAAAGTTTTGTAATTATGGATAACGCACGAAATTTTCGACAATTTGAGACCGATATTATGTGGATTCTATAGAAAGGAATAATTAGAAATGCAGTCTTCTTGTGCACACTCGATTTCGGACGCTGTAAATTGTCAGACAACATACCGCGCACATGGTGAAAGCTGTAAACTTTACTATCTGACCAAATGAAAAATCCCTGTAAACATTGACTAAACGAAAAAATGCACACAATTTGATACCAATTTTGAATAGATTTCTTTGACTGGAAAAAAGTTATAAACAAGTGAAGTATGACTGATCTGCAAGTTCAGGGCCGCATGAAAATTTCCTCAAATGAACGAACACAAGAGCACATACCGTTGAATTTAGCCCCGACTCTATTCAAGATGGATACAAAAGTTTTGTAATTATGGATAACGCACGAAATTTTCGACAATTTGAGACCGATATTATGTGGATTCTATAGAAAGGAATAATTAGAAATGCAGTCTTCTTGTGCACTCTGGATTTCGGACGCTGTAAATTGTCAGACAACATACCGTGCACATGGTGAAAGCTGTAATTTTTACTATCTGACCAAATGAAAAATCCCTGTAAACATTGACTAAACGAAAAAATGCACACAATTTGATACCAATTTTGAATAGATTTCTTTTACTGGAAAAAAGTTATAAACAAGTGAAGTATGACTGATCTCCAAGTTCAGGGCCGCATGAAAATTTCCTCAAATGAACGAACACAAGAGCACATACCGTTGAATTTAGCCCCGACACTATTCAATATGGAGACAAAAGTTTTGTAATTATGAATAACGCACGA
The DNA here is from genome assembly GCA_964036315.1 of Acanthosepion esculentum. Classification (NCBI taxonomy): domain Eukaryota; kingdom Metazoa; phylum Mollusca; class Cephalopoda; order Sepiida; family Sepiidae; genus Acanthosepion; species Acanthosepion esculentum. The sequence goes on from CAXIWW010000684.1 coordinate 39,755, forward strand.
AATTCTCGACAATTTGACACCGATATTATGTGGATTCTATAGAAAGGAATAATTAGAAATGCAGTCTTCTTGTGCACACTCGATTTCGGACGCTGTAAATTGACAGACGACATACCACGCACATGGTGAAAGCTGTAATTTTTACTATCTGACCAAATGAAAAATCCCTGTAAACATTGACTAAACGAAAAAATGCACACAATTTGATACCAATTTTGAATAGATTTCTTTTACTGGAAAAAAGTTATAAACAAGTGAAGTATGACTGATATCCCAGTTTAAAGCGAAATGAAAATTTCCTCAAATGAACGAACACAAGAGCACATACCGTTGAATTTAGCCCCGACTCTATTCAAGATGGAGACAAAAGTTTTGTAATTATGGATAACGCACGAAATTTTCGACAATTTGAGACCGATATTATGTGGATTCTATAGAAAGGAATAATTAGAAATGCAGTCTTCTTGTGCACACTCGATTTCGGACGCTGTAAATTGTCAGACAACATACCGCGCACATGGTGAAAGCTGTAATCTTTACTATCTGACCAAATGAAAAATCCCTGTAAACATTGACTAAACGAAAAAATGCACACAATTTGATACCAATTTTGAATAGATTTCTTTTACTGGAAAAAAGTTATAAACAAGTGAAGTATGACTGATCTCCAAGTTCAGGGCCGCATGAAAATTTCCTCAAATGAACGAACACAAGAGCACATACCGTTGAATTTAGCCCCGACTCTATTCAAGATGGAGACAAAAGTTTTGTAATTATGGATAACGCACGAAATTTTCGACAATTTGAGACCGATATTATGTGGATTCTATAGAAAGGAATAATTAGAAATGCAGTCTTCTTGTGCACACTGGATTTCGGACGCTGTAAATTGTCAGACAACATACCGTGCACATGGTGAAAGCTGTAATTTTTACTATCTGACCAAATGAAAAATCCCTGTAAACATTGACTAAACGAAAAAATGCACACAATTTGATACCAATTTTGAATAGATTTCTTTTACTGGAAAAAAGTTATAAACAAGTGAAGTATGACTGATCTCCAAGTTCAGGGCCGCATGAAAATTTCCTCAAATGAACGAACACAAGAGCACATACCGTTGAATTTAGCCCCGACTCTATTCAAGATGGAGACAAAAGTTTTGTAATTATGGATAACGCACGAAATTTTCGACAATTTGAGACCGATATTATGTGGATTCTATAGAAAGGAATAATTAGAAATG
>CAXIWW010000685.1:2500-7500 GCA_964036315.1 Acanthosepion esculentum
TGAATGTATGGTATATATATATATATGTAGATGTATATATATGAATGTATGTATATATATATATATAGATGTATATATATGAATGTATGTATATATATATATATAGATGTATATATATGAATGTATGTATATATATATATATAGATGTATATATATGAATGTATGTATATATATATATATAGATGTATATATATGAATGTATGTATATATATATATATAGATGTATATATATGAATGTATGTATATATATATATATAGATGTATATATATGAATGTATGTATATATATATATATATATTGTATATATATGAATGTATGTATATATATATATATAGATGTATATATATGAATGTATGTATATATATATATATAGATGTATATATATGAATGTATGTATATATATATATATAGATGTATATATATGAATGTATGTATATATATATATATAGATGTATATATATGAATGTATGTATATATATATATATAGATGTATATATATGAATGTATGTATATATATATATATAGATGTATATATATGAATGTATGTATATATATATATATAGATGTATATATATGAATGTATGTATATATATATATATAGATGTATATATATGAATGTATGTATATATATATATATAGATGTATATATATGAATGTATATATATATATATAGATGTATATATATGAATGTATATATATATATATAGATGTATATATATGTATGTATATATATATATATAGATGTATATATATGAATGTATGTATATATATATATATAGATGTATATATATGAATGTATGTATATATATAGATGTATATATATGAATGTATGTATATATATAGATGTATATATATGAATGTATGTATATATATAGATGTATATATATGAATGTATGTATATATATATATAGATGTATATATATGAATGTATGTATATATATATAGATGTATATATATGAATGTATGTATATATTTATATAGATGTATATATATGAATGTATGTATATATATAGATGTATATATATGAATGTATGTATATATATAGATGTATATATATGAATGTATGTATATATATAGATGTATATATATGAATGTATGTATATATATACATGTATATATATGAATGTATGTATATATATATAGATGTATATTGTATATATATGAATGTATGTATATATATATATAGATGTATATATATGAATGTATGTATATATATATATATAGATGTATATGAATGTATGTATATATATATATATAGATGTATATGAATGTATGTATATATATAGATGTATATATATATGAATGTATGTATATATATATATATAGATGTATATGAATGTATGTATATATATATATATAGATGTATATGAATGTATGTATATATATATATATAGATGTATATGAATGTATGTATATATATATATATAGATGTATATGAATGTATGTATATATATATATAGATGTATATATATGAATGTATGTATATATATATATATAGATGTATATGAATGTATGTATATATATATATATAGATGTATATATATGAATGTATGTATATATATATATAGATGTATATATATGAATGTATGTATATATATATATATAGATGTATATATATGAATGTATGTATATATATATATATAGATGTATATATATGAATGTATGTATATATATATATAGATGTATATATATGAATGTATGTATATATATATATATAGATGTATATATATGAATGTATGTATATATATATATATAGATGTATATATATGAATGTATGTATATATATATATATAGATGTATATATATGAATGTATGTATATATATATATATAGATGTATATATATGAATGTATGTATATATATATATATAGATGTATATATATGAATGTATGTATATATATATATATAGATGTATATATATGAATGTATGTATATATATATATAGATGTATATATATGTATGTATATATATATATATAGATGTATATATATGAATGAATGTATGTATATATATAGATGTATATATATGAATGTATGTATATATATAGATGTATATATATGAATGTATGTATATATATTAGATGTATATATATGAATGTATGTATATATATATATAGATGTATATATATGAATGTATGTATATATATATAGATGTATATATATGAATGTATGTATATATATATAGATGTATATATATGAATGTATGTATATATATAGATGTATATATATGAATGTATGTATATATATAGATGTATATATATGAATGTATGTATATATATAGATGTATATATATGAATGTATGTATATATATAGATGTATATATATGAATGTATGTATATATATATAGATGTATATATATGAATGTATGTATATATATATAGATGTATATATATGAATGTATGTATATATATATATAGATGTATATATATGAATGTATGTATATATATATATATAGATGTATATGAATGTATGTATATATATAGATGTATATATATATGAATGTATGTATATATATAGATGTATATATATATGAATGTATGTATATATATATATATAGATGTATATGAATGTATGTATATATATATATATAGATGTATATGAATGTATGTATATATATATATATAGATGTATATGAATGTATGTATATATATATATATAGATGTATATGAATGTATGTATATATATATATATAGATGTATATGAATGTATGTATATATATATATATAGATGTATATGAATGTATGTATATATATATATATAGATGTATATGAATGTATGTATATATATATATATAGATGTATATATATGAATGTATGTATATATATATATATAGATGTATATGAATGTATGTATATATATATATATAGATGTATATATATGAATGTATGGTATATATATGTATATGTAGATGTATATATATGAATGTATGTATATATATATATATAGATGTATATATATGAATGTATGTATATATATATATATAGATGTATATATATGAATGTATGTATATATATATATAGATGTATATATATGAATGTATGTATATATATATATATAGATGTATATATATGAATGTATGTATATATATATATATAGATGTATATATATGAATGTATGTATATATATATATATATAGATGTATATATATGAATGTATGTATATATATATATATAGATGTATATATATGAATGTATGTATATATATATATATAGATGTATATATATGTATGTATATATATATATATAGATGTATATATATGAATGTATGTATATATATATATAGATGTATATATATGAATGTATGTATATATATATATATAGATGTATATATATTAATGTATGTATATATATAGATGTATATATATGAATGTATGTATATATATATATAGATGTATATATATGAATGTATGTATATATATATAGATGTATATATATGAATGTATGTATATATTTATATAGATGTATATATATGAATGTATGTATATATATATATAGATGTATATATATGAATGTATGTATATATATATATAGATGTATATATATGAATGTATGTATATATATATATAGATGTATATATATGAATGTATGTATATATATATATAGACATATATATATGAATGTATGTATATATATATATATAGACATATATATATGAATGTATGTATATATATATATAGATGTATATATATGAATATATGTATATATATATATAGATGTATATATATGAATGTATGTATATATATATATAGATGTATATATATGAATGTATGTATATATATATATAGATGTATATATATGAATGTATGTATGTGTATATATATATAGATGTATATATAAGAATGTATGTATGTATATATATATATAGATGTATATATATGAATGTATGTATGTATATATATAGATGTATATATATGAATGTATGTATGTATATATATAGATGTATATATATGAATGTATGTATGTATATATATATATAGATGTATATATATGAATGTATGTATGTATATATATATAGATGTATATATATGAATGTATGTATGTATATATATAGATGTATATATATGAATGTATGTATGTATATATATAGATGTATATATATGAATGTATGTATGTATATATATAGATGTATATATATGAATGTATGTATGTATATATATAGATGTATATATATGAATGTATGTATGTATATATATAGATGTATATATATGAATGTATGTATGTATATATATAGATGTATATATATGAATGTATGTATGTATATATATAGATGTATATATATGAATGTATGTATGTATATATATAGATGTATATATATGAATGTATGTATATATATATATAGATGTATATATATGAATGTATGTATATATAGATGTATATGAATGTATGTATATGTATGTATGTTTATATATGTAGATGTATATATATGTTTATATATATATATATATAGATGTATATATATGTTTGTATATATACAGATGTATATATATGTTTGTATATATATATATGTATATATATGTATGTATATATATAGATGTATATATATGTTTGTATATATATATGTATATATATGTATGTATATATATAGATGTATATATATGTATGTATATATATAGATGTATTTATATGTATGTATATATATAGATGTATTTATATGTATGTATATATATAGATGTATATATATATATGTATGTATATATATAGATGTATATATATATATGTATGTATATATATAGATGTATATATATGTATGTATATATATAGATGTATATATATGTATGTATATATATAGATGTATATATATGTATGTATATATATAGATGTATATATATGTATGTATATTCATATAGATGTATATATATGTATGTATATTTATATAGATGTATATATATGTTTGTATATTTATATAGATGTATATATATGTTTGTATATTTATATAGATGTATATATATGTTTGTATATTTATATAGATGTATATATATGTTTGTATATTTATATAGATGTAT
>CAXIWW010000685.1:10000-55000 GCA_964036315.1 Acanthosepion esculentum
TGAAGAAAAAAACTCTCCTTTTGACAACCCAGTTTGTGTCATATACTAAACTAGATTTTAAACTTTTCCAAACCTATTTTCTTCCCGTCAGAGTCAGGAATTGTGTGGCTGCTTGGCCTTTCCTTATCATTGCCTTGGTTACAGCTGATTGTCAGTACAGATTCATTAATGATGGATTTGTAGAATCAGGCTGTGTATTATTTTTGCAGAGGAAAGTTGTCTCAGTTGATTGTGAATATCATCTAAGAAGTATCATTTTTTCTTGTAAGCTTTAAAATATATATATATGTTTTTATTATGTATGTTTTATAATACATAATGAAAACATACTAATTTACATATTAAATCAAATAATGTCAAGTTTAAGATAAAAAACTAAATAGCATCAATTTTAACTTAAAATAAATGTCATGTTTACCAACATTTTGCTGAAAGTGATATCAAATATTTAGTTAATTTGTTGAAAATGATATCAAGTAATTAGTTAATTAACATTACCCATTAATGAAATATAAAAATACTTCATAAAAACTGTAATAAATACAAAGATTATTTTGATAATATTTGAAAAATTTATTCCATGTTTTTTTTTTTTCATTTTTCATCATATTTATTCATTTTCCTTTCCTTTTTTAAAAAATATTTCCACCCAAGCAAGGCAAGAAAGTCACTACAACACAAATGTTAGAGAATATGAAAAAAATAAAAATCAAAAATTACTAAGGAAAGAGAACAATAAAAGAACTGGAATTAAGAAGACAGAAGATAACAATTGACATTATATTTAAAGTTTTGGAGATCAAACTTGACTAGGAAGTAAGAATCTGGAGGAAAGTTCCACAAGTGAGAAGTGTGATAGAAGAGACTGTTCACATCGCACTTGCAGTTACATCTAGCCATTTTGACTGTAACCTGATGAGACCTTGCCGCAAATCTAGTATTGAGCTTAGATTCATAAAGTCTAGGTCCCATAGTGAAGAGGTCATTCGAACAATTGCCATGGAAGTATTTCTAGAAAAGGCACAGGGAAGCTATGTTACAGCGATAGGAAAGTGACAGAAACTGAGATGCCATGACAGGACCAATAACATTGCAGATTCTTCTTGTAGAATCTCTAAATATATAGCAGGAGCACCAAACCAGATGTGGTAGAAATATTCAAAGCATGGACAAATGGTAGACTTATAAATATATAAGATAGATTTTGGAAGAGAAAAATTGTCTAGCATGACACAGTGAACCAACTTTCTTAGCAGCAGACTTAGCAATTGATTCAATGATAATCTTTCCATTTCATGTCAGCAAAAAATGTTAACCCGAGAATGCTCAATAACTCACTCTCCTGAAGGTTAGCATCAGCCGTGCTGATGAAAGGCAAAACTGGTTCTCTCAGATTGTTAAAAGAGTGCTGTTTTGTTTTTGGAGGCATTAATTGCTTTATTTCATGGAATAGAAATTCTTATGATATTTAATGGTAAAATTTTAAGATAAATATAAAAGAATTTTTGTTAGTTCTTTGGTTGCCTTAGAAAACTTAGACAAACATTATTTCTTGAAATATTGAGAGAATTTAAAATATACATCATGATCTAAAAAGTCATCCGGATACCCAACTGTTCAGTCGGTATTTGTCTCTTTTCTGATCATTAATGTTGGCAATATTATCCCCAGCTATGGGTTAAATAGCAGGTTAGACCTTGGTTGTAATCAGTCTAATTGAAGGAAAACTCTGAATTCAAAACTGTGGAGAAGCAAACTGGAAACCACTCCACTATCTTTCCCAAGAATGCATTGCAGTCCACAAATAATAAGTGAAATTTGTGGAAAGTTGTGCTTGTCTACATCCTGAACAAACACAGCATTTGAAAATAAATGTCAAATCAAAGACATGCAAAAATTCTTTAAAAAGTATCTTTTTTAGTTTGTGTTGTGGTAAGAGCCAATGACCCTCCTTAATATCATGAATGGACTGATTCATTCATGTTAAATAGTCCTGGGTAATTATGTCAGAAAAGAAGATAACACTATGGCAGTGACTTGTCTAACTGAATACTGAATACTACTATCATAACCGACTCTGTCAAGTTAAGTGTTGTGTCTTGCCAGACCCCACATCGCAACAGTTTTCAAAATGAACATAATGCATGGAATTATGGCATCAAATATATTTGTAAAAAATTATTGCTTGACAAAGTCTCCAAAGGCAATCAAACAACCAACATGAAAGGTTTTGAAATTGTCTTAGAATTTTAGAATGGTAACATAAGTATTTTTTCTTGATATTCCATGAAATAAATGCAAATAATGCATATAAAAATTAAGACTATAAATATGACAAAAAAATTCATAATGTTGTATTCAGTTTGGGTTCTTTGTTTGAAGGTGTTGTGTATTGATGAACCAAAAAAAGTGTTGAATTGGTTGAGAAAATTAAAAAAAAAACAAAAAACAAGAGAATGGAATAAAATGAAATTTTCTTGTGTAGTGAAAGTTTCAAGGATCGTTCCTGGAAGAAAAATGTAAATTTGAGGAATGTTCTTCAGAGAATCTTTGTTAAAAAAAAAATGTAGAAATAGTTGAACTTAATCTGCTGGTGAATTAAAGAGTAAGTGAAAGTTTCTTACCTAAGTCATGTGTGTCTGTTTTCAGAGTGCTAAGTTTAGCATCTTACGTCAACCCAGGAACAGTATGAAAGAGAGCTAGCTTCTTGGGATTCGTACTGTGTCCTTAGTTTTTTTTATACATGCCCAAAAGTTGGAAAGGGATCACTGCTGCTGATTGGGTTTTCAATGCAGGCATGTCTGGCACACCCAAGTGTAGCATCTGCTACAATGGAATAAAACTCTTGAAAATGATCAAAATTATAATTTCTCTGACTCTCAGAATTCATAGTGCTTTTTTGCTAAAATATTTTGTTGACTATTTTTGTAAAGGTCAGTTTCACTTTCTGATTGATTTATATGAATACATATTCTCTGCTAATCAATGAATAATTTATTCTTCATATTAGGTAGAACTGCTAATTAACTAATTATTAAATTGGATATCACTAACAAATCTCTTGGTAAAAATTTTCTCATTAATTGAAAATTAGTAGTAATATAGAATTAACATATTCATCTCCAGTCAGTGACACAAACTACATGGTTGGTAGGCCTTCATTTGGAATTAACTTGGCTGTAATCAAGGAATCATAATTATATCTCCAAAGGGAATTACATTCCTTTTACCATGTTTGACCACATTGATGTACCAAAGGAAATGGTGACCTTGAAGGCCAAAGTGATTTTGTGCCTCATATTTTTGTGAATATATATATATATATATATATATATATATATATATATCTATGAACAGATTTATTATATATATATATATATATATATATATATATATATATATATATATATATATATATATATAATAAATCTGTTGGCACTCATACATTTAAAAAAAAAAACAACTTGAAGAAACTTCACCTTCCAAGACCAGCGACACTTGTGCAACTGATCCAGCATAAAAAGGCCTAAAAAAAAATCACGACAATGCCTAGGATCAAAGTATAATAATTTTTTCAATACCAGCCATAACAATCAGCAGCAGCAGCAGCAGCTCCCGCCAGCAATCATCATCAGCATGAGCTCCCGCCAGCAATCATCATCAGCTGCAGCTCCAGCCAGCAATCATCATTATCATCATTAGCAGCAGCTCCGGCTAGCAATCATCATCATCACCAGCTGCTGTTCCAGCTATTAGCAGTAGCTCCTGCTCCTGCCAGCCAACCTCGCAAACAGTAATGATATGCAATAAACTATCCTTTTCAGAATAACACTTTTCAATGCTCTTCTCATCCTCTCCATGAATATGCAGACCTTTTTTTTTTTTTTTTGCCTAGTGAGCCGTAACCTCTGACTGATACCAAATCAGTAGGGTTTCAATCCTTGCTTGAAGCAATTGGATGTCTAGCCACACTGATGAGCTGTGATATGGCGAAACAGACCTGTATGTGGATGAACATATTATAAAAAGCTGCCATCTGATCAATCAAGTACTGTTGGAAAAAGGTAATTCCAAACCCGTGGCCATCAACGCTATTAACGCACTGCTCTTCATTAACGGATCAAGCACTGTTGGCCACTGGCGTTTGTTTACATCCGTATACAATACATTAGAATTTCCCTTTCCCTCTACCGTATGCCAATAGCTTAGGAGTAGGATCTCTGACTGATGCCAAATCAGTAGGTTTTCAGTCCTGACTTGAAGCAATCAGATGTCTAGCCACACTGATGAGCTGTGATATAGTGAAACAGACCTGCATGTGGATGACCATATTATATATCGGCAGCAAATGTTCTTTAAGGCAAATACCAGATGTCTAGCCACACTGATGAGCTGTGATATAGTGAAACAGACCTGCATGTGGATGACCATATTATATATCGGCAGCAAATGTTCTTTAAGGCAAATACTATTAAAAGCAACAAATTAATAAGAGTTGAAATTAATGCATGCAAGGTTTCACAGCTCTAGCATTACTCCTTCATAGTCAGCCTAGGACACTTTTCAGCCTGCTCTTATATTATGGGCTTAGGTTCTTGTATAATAAGATATTTTTCTGTTCCTAAAACTCTTAAGCTTCAAGGTTGACACAAATGAAAAAGATGAATTTGGATGACATATCTCTTACAGGACTCAAGTGTAATATCTTCTCATTTGGTGGGTAGATCACCAAGGTCTTGGGTATGGCCACCACATATAACACGATATGCTGTATGCCGTTCCATGTTAACCTCAGAGTCAGAATACTTGGTATCAGCACTAAATGTAACACTGGTTGGGATGATCACAATCATGGTCCCCAAATATAAAAATATATGCTGTATGCTTTTTCATTGTAACCTCAGAGTCAAAATACTTAGAGAAATAAATGTAAGAAATCCAATCCAACTCACGATCTACACGAAACCAATATTGGTCCATTCCCACGATTAATGGAAGTTGTTCCACTGGACTTAGGGTGGAAAGATAAATTATGAGACTGGCTGCTGAAAAACTGAAGCAACAGAAAGACGACATGAAGCGTGTTAAACCTAATAACTATTTTATTTAAAACTCCCACTTGATCTGTCTATATTTCTGAGATGAGGTATTATGTACACTATTTACATTATCAAGTGGGACTATTTACATTGGTGAATTAACAGGAGATAACTGATAACTGACGTCCATTAGACATGGTACGTGGAACTGGAACAGTCTACCCAGCAAGTAAAATAAAGGGTTCAGTTTGACCTTCCAACCACCTGAAGAAGGCCAGAGTGTACAACGGCTGAAATGTTGTGATAAATATGGCGACAAAGATGAGGACAATAGTCCGAATAATGTAAATAGTCCCACTTGATCTGTTTGCTCCCAACATTTTCAAGTTTGACTGGAAGTGTTTACAATCATCATCATAATCAACATTATTGATGTTGCTATAAAAAAAAGTCTTGGAATGATGATGAAGAAAGTCAAATAACTTAATAAGATTTTACCGAAATGTTAGTTATATAGATGATTCATTCAGGACTTTGCTTTTCCAATTCTAATGCTAGTCGGCAGCATTAGGTGGTTTGATGTTTCTATTGGCTATTCACAATTATGATGGATCAGTAGTCATATATGGCTGTTTGTTTGTTCTACTGCTTTTCTTAGTTTTGAAACTGTTGTAGAGTAGCTAGCACCCCTTTAGCACTTTACCAGATGGCCTGACTCATAGCCTTAAATAGTCTACGATTAAGGACTTCAACAGTTGATTAATAAATTAATTAATAAGTTGATACTAAGCTGATTAATATTCGGACTGATCTTACTTCGTTTGGCTATACAGCATTTGACCCTCTTCTATTCCTTGTAAGTTGTCTTGTTAATTGTTTTGTAACTTATTGTTCTGTGTTTTTTGTATGTATCCCGTTAGCACTGGATACTGGTGCTGAATAAATATATTAAGCACTCATGCTTGTCTGTGTATCATTCACCTCGATGATACAACAGAAACAATCTGTCAGCCTGTTCTTATGGCTGCCGAGATGTTTTGCTTTTCCCATATCTTTCTTGTAATTCGTGTATGTCTTTTCTTTAGCAGCCGAGGTAGAACTGTTTCTCCCAACCTTCTTCCTTGTGACTTTTAGTGAACATCATCTCTTCATTCTGGTAACCCCAGTCAAATCTCTGAAACTATCATCTGTTCCACCCACATCTCACATTCCTCTTCCTGCTGCTGGGGTCCCGTTCCTATTAACCTTCCTGTTAGTATCCACAGAACTGCTCACTTAGTTGTCTCGTGTTGTTTACATGGGAATCCAACCAGGTGGGTTTGTCACTAATGTGTAGTGGTACTTAGGGATTACTCCACCTTGTCTGTCAAGGGACTTTTCCTAATTCCCACTAAGTTGTGTTGCATAAACAGAAACAGTATAAAAGGAAAAGGCATAAACCCTCCTCTCCCTCTCTCTCTCTCTCTTTCACCACATGTGAACTACACATCATATACAACACACTACACTATTTCCTTTTTTGGAAAAAAAAATATCGCAACTAAAATCTCTCATTATTTACATTATTCGGACTTTCAGAGGGAAAATTAACAGGAGATAACTGACATCCATTAAACATGGCACGTGGAACTAGAACAATCTACCCCAGTGAGCGAAATAAAGGGTTCAGTTCGACATTCCAACCACCTGAAGAAGGCCAGAGTGTACAACGGCCGAAACGTTGTAATAAATATGGCAACAAAGATGAGGACAATAGTCTGATTAATGTAAATAATGTACATAATACCTCATCTCAGAAATATAGATAGATATTAAAACCTCTCATATAAATGTCTCCACATGAGAACGTATCCCAGTTCCACAATGTGATGACATGGGTAAAAACTAATAGAATAATATCATTTTCAAAGAAGCACATTGTCAGTCGCATTGAAGAATGGATTTTTGTCACCTATTCTGAGCTATGTTACACTGAGCTCTGTATAGAAATATATAAAATCCCTGTATGTATTCAATTCATTTATTTTTGAAATTGTCAAAATTCTCTACAGAATTTTGTTAGGAGACTCAACGCTAATCTAAGCATGCCTTTACTTAAATATTAACTAAGGGTTCCTCTTCAAAGTGGCAGCTCCAATACAGTATTACTTGACCATTAATTTATATTAGATGATCTTTCTATAAGACCAATGGTGAATATGTCTTTATGTAAACAAACTATACAGGCCATTGAAGTTTTTCTTTTGAGAAGCTCTTTTCTCTGAAATCTACTAAATGCCGATCTGATTGTTAGGACTTCATGCAAACAAGCAATTTAGAGATAATTTTTTAATTTTGGGGCCAGAGAAGTCATTTATTACTTCTGGCATCTCACTTTCAGTCACTTTCCCATCATTATAATGTAGCTTCCCTGTGCCTTTTCTATAAATATTTTCATGGAAATTCTTCTGATAAGCTTTCCTCTTTGGTACGTTAACTTTATTAACTTAAGTGCAATACTAGATTGGTGGCAATATCTCATCATTTTACAGTTGAAATGGCTAGATATAACTGTAAGTTCTATGCTAACAGCTTCTTTTCTCACACTTCTCGCTTGTGGAATTCTTTTCCAGCTTCTTGCTTCCTAATTAACTTTGATCTTCAAAAATTTAAATGCAATGTCAATCGCCATCTTCTATCTTCTTGAATCCTGTTCAACTTTTGTCCTTTCCTCAGTCCTCCCCATATTCAGTCTTTCCTCTCACTTCCCTGTGACCCCCTGCATACTAGTTGCATTCCTGCCTTGCTTGGGGTGAAATGATTAAAAAAAAAAACTAATAAAAAAGAATGAACCTCTCTTTTTTTTTTAAATAAATTATTTTAATCATTTTTATATTTTCAATTTTAATAAATTAATATTTTTGTTGTCTTTAATGAAAGCACAAAACCTAATTGACTCCTTGTACCTTAAAATTATCTAAAACAATTCAAAAGTAAGAATAACATGCGTCTAGCATTCTGCTTTGTGTTGGAAAAGGTGATACTTTTCTTATTATTACCAAAGGTTAAAAATTTGAAAGGCTGATTTTCTCAGGTAAGGAATTTTTTTCTATGTGGAAGATTATTTTAACATAAACTCCGTAATCATAGGTAAGTTTAGTAAATAACAAGAACTGTGGAAGTGGGTCACTAAATAAGAAGTTCCTTTTGAAAAGAGAAATGAAAAAATGAAAATCATTTAAAAAAAGACAAAATTTCAGCTTTAAATTATTTCTTTAAAAAAAGACAGCTTTCAAGGGAAGTAACTCAGTTTTTTTTAAAGTGACGCTTACTTCCCTTACCAAATTTATACTTAATGGCCGGATTACTGACTTGTACAGAGTTACTCGGCTATTTTTAGAGAATAAAATTCATACAATAAAACTATGATTAACATGCTAATCTTTCAGACCATTGATAGTGATTTCGTGTCTCGATAGAAGCATTCCCTCATCAAAGTTAATTTGGTCTAAGATTAAAAATTATTTATTTTTTGGGAAATATTGTTAGAAGCCTCATTTGAATTGTAAGGATCCATGTAAACAAGAATTTCCAAATGCCTTATATAATGTTCATATGGCATATGTGGAATTCTCTTGTCGTGTCAGCTGCATTATTATAAAGAATTTATTCCCTACCTAATCTAAGTTCTTGTGTCTGACACATATGCCCATCTACTAGGGTGGATAGCTAATTCATGTTGCAGATGCCTGCACAGGTACATTTGTGTTTGTTCAACACCCACAGACCGAACATGTGGTTTATACTGCAACTATGCTGAGCAGACCTTAGTTACAGTTTCTAGGAGGGGGCGTGTTGTCTAGCGTGATCAACAGTCTGAACAAAGGCCAGCACACTCAAAACCTTGGTCATGGTGACTTGTGACTTCATGCTAGCACAACCATTGAAAACTCCCAAAGGGTTCCTTCTACCCAATTTCACTCACAAGGATTGGGTCAACCGGTGGTATGTCTTTCAGGCACTTTCCAAAGGTGTCACATGCCGAGATTGCTTCCCACAGACTGCCAGCATCAGGAAGTAACCTTCCTGACAAATCGATCATGGTGAGATTTGAACTCAGGTCTCATGGTCAGAAAACAAATCTTCTAACCACTCACCCACATGCCTGCCTGCCTGCCTCTGCCTTTCTCTCTCTCTCTCGCTCTCTCTCTCTCTCTCTCTCTCTCTCTCTCTATATATATATATATATATATATATATATAAAGTCTATAAAGTCAATAAATATATTGAAGTCAACACTCAGAGGCAACAGACTGTTTCATCAGGCCACAATGATTGTGTCTAGCATGAAACAGCCTGTTGCCTCTGGATGTTGACTTCATTGTTCACTTTCATATTTACATATGCTCTATCTCTGATACTGAGCACTTTATCCCATATGGCACACCTTAAAACTATATTTCATCATATATATATATATATATATATATTTATATAACGTAAATCATTCATACGAAAAACAAATAATGAAGTTAATGATATGGCAAGAATCACTCTCGCAAACAATATTTAATAATAAAATACAATCAACCTCGAATCCGTTAATGAATGGTATGATCCTTGTTTATAAATTTATAAAAAAAAAACTTACATAATTTTCTACCTGATGATGGTCGGATGAAACGACTGAAAGCCGCGCTAGTAGCAAAAATAAGACCTGATAAAACTGGAATTTATAAACAAGGATCATACCATTCATTAACGGATTCGAGGTTGATTGTATTTTATTATTAAATATTGTTTGCGAGAGTGATTCTTGCCATATAATTAACTTCATTATTTGTTTTTCGTATGAATGATTTACGTTATATAAATTGAACACGCACTACATAATTGATATATATATATATATATATATATATATATATATATATGTCATAGGGAAAAGGCAACGTAGGATCAGTCATCATCTTTGCTTAATTTTACTTTTAGTTTTGTATAATTTTCAGTAAGTATTGAACAAAGATAAATTTATTAAACAAATTAGTTTAGCAATGATGTAAAGAACTGATAACCTATTTATATAATTTCTATCTGCTCTAATAAAGATGATCATGAAGGTTTTGATATTTTAGAAGTACAATGCAGTTAGAAATTATGTAAATAGGTTATCAATTCTTTACATTATTGGTAAACTAATTTGTTTAATAATTTTTACCTGTGACATCAAAGCCTATACAAACATTGAGTTTATATGTTGTTATATATCAAAATTAGTTTTGTTATTTTCATTATTAAAAAATAATAATGCTGAATATCAGTATCTGTCTATATTTATATTTATAATACCCAGAAATTCATACGTTCTCAAGGACACATGGCACAGTGGATAAAGGCATTAGTTAGATTCAGTGATAGGAGCCAAAGAGTGTGAGTTCAATATCTGGTTACGGTGGTGGGGAACTTTGACGTTGTGATAAACATGGCGACAAAGATGAGGACAATAGTCTGAATAATGTAAATAGTGCTGAATATCAGTTATTATTTCGACTGGATTTCAGTTGGATATTCACAAAGTATCGAATATTACATTGAATATATTACATTTGTATTGCTGGTGAGGAGACAAGATACATTAAAATAAAATTATTTGTATAACCAATGTATACATTGGATCAAGGTAGAATATCTCTTGTAGGTGGGTGAGGTGACACCCATGGGTGAAGCAGTCTGATCTCAAAGATGGGTGAGCTGGTTGTGTACTGGCTTTATACTGACGAATACATCCACTCAGTTGACCGAGCAGCCACTGTGACAGCCTTGAGGGTTGCTGAGCAGGTCTTTTTAAGTGGTCGGGATGGATACATGACTTTGCATTTTTGTCATGTTTTTTGATTCTTATTTTTAATCATTTCACCCCAAGCAAGGTGATAATATCACTAAGACATAAGGGGTTACTGAGAGTTAAAGAGAATGAGATGACTTTAGAAGGATCTGGAAACATAATCTTAAACAGTAAACCTCCACTCCTGTTCAAAAAGACTGGGGAAAAGTGTGAACTGGATGATAGGTGAACCTATCTACACTGGTAGTGGCAATGTTCATTATTGTCTCTGACTCCAATTTTTAAATTTTATTTTTTTGTATTTGTTTTGTAAGCTGAATGTGATGCTCAGTCTCCTGCACAGAGAGTGTGATTTTTTTATTTTTTTATTTGCCGCTCATAGCATTCACATCCAACTGAAAAGGTTTTGGTGTGGAGTAAATCTGAAAGTGTTTTAATTTGAAGCAAAGTAAAGACAAAAAATGCAGAGCAATATAATTTTTTTTATATAAACACATTGCAATTTCAAAATTACTTAAATATGCTCTCATTTTTTGATGATGCATCATTAAATAAATTTTTTTTTTTTTCACCCCAAGCAAGGTGGAATTGCCGCTAGCACACAACGGGGTTACAGAGGGTAGAAAGCAAGAGTAAAGAGGCATTTTTGGGGAGAGGATAAAGAGAAGGATGAGGAACAAGATCAAAGTATCAGAAGATGTCAATTGACATTACACTTGAATATTTGAAGATTATAGTTACCAGGGAAGCGAGGAAGAGAGTTCCACAGACGGGAAGTGCGAGAAAAGAAGCTGTTTGAGCAGAAGATACAGTTACATTTAATTGTTTCAACAGTGAAAGGGTGAGACTGAGATGCCAACCTAGTAGCTCACTTAAATTCATGCAGTCTGGGAACAAGAGAAAGCAACTTGTCGGAACAGTTGTCATGAAAATATTTATAGAAGAGACAGAGAGAAGCCATGGCACGTCTGTGTGAAAGCGAGACTAGATGCCAGATCAGGACCTATCACATTGCATATCCGTCTTTTTTTAAATTTATTTAAGCATTTCATTCCAAACAAGGTGGAAGTGCCACTAGCACACAAGGGATTACAGAGGGTAGAGAACAAGAGTAAAGAGGTATTTTGGGGGAGAGGATAAAGAGAAGGACGGGGAACAAGATCAAGGTATCAGAAGATGATATATATTCTTTGGTAAGTATCTTATTTTCGTAAGCAATTCGCAAGGTGTAACAGAAGGAAGATGTAAGGTTGTCAGTAAATTTTCTAAAAAGGAAGTAATTTCAGGTAAGTATTTTCCTTCAATATTTTTTGCATGTGTGTGTGTGTTGGGATGAAGAATTAGAATGATGGTACAGAATTAGCTGCTTGTACAAATCATTTTTGGCAATGTTTAACATTTATGCCCACAAAAAGACTAGTATGTCAAAAGAACACTAATTTCCTTGACACCATTATTACTAGATACACTTTTGCCTCCTTCGGCAATGTTTATTGTTTTAAAATGCGATAATTAGAATTTTAATAAAACCAAGGTAATCCATAACTCAGGCCTGGCAACCATGCAACTGCAATCCACGACTGGGGGTGGATATGTCGCAGTTAGCTCCTCCTCATTTCCTTAACCCTTCAACAGGGGTCTCTCTCTCCCCGGAGTATAAATACTGGCTGACCTTTCGCCTCTTTCTCTTTCCACGGCTTCGCACACGTGCGACCAAACTGCCTCTCCTGGGGCCGCAACCTCGCGCGTGAGGCGAGGTAAAAAAAAACTTTCTCCTTTTCACTTACACCACTATGTGATCTCACACAAGCAGCGTTTCCCATATTCTGGGAACACGCTTACGCGTCCGTACGGACACTCAACACCCACACACAATAATTTCTCCATACAGACACTGTAACATTTTATTCATGTCTTCAATGTATTTGTAATTCGTGTATTAATCTATTTGTTATTAATATATATTTGTTCGCATACATGTATATCGGTCTTGTTTGTTTCTTTGGACTCCATTAAAGTCCAACATTCTTATGTAGCTGGACCGGCCAGCAGAAGCCTTAACCTAGAGATAACTCATCTTCTCTTTTCACATTCATTCACACCGCACGGTCCACTACAGATATGTGGAAACCTAAATTATGGCTAAATAACAATTTTAGAGAACATTTTTAGCAAGGAACTTGTTAGTAATGTTTAGTAATTAGTTAATTAGCAACTACACATAATATTAGAAAGCAGCTTACAATTATTGACTTATTTCCATAAATGCAAATGTACAAAGAAAGAACAAAAATACCATAAAATAATGCACAAAAATCCCTTTATTTTCCATAAATTAGTTATTTATAGATAATATTGCCAAAATAATGAGTTAGTCTGTTTATGCTAATTGATTACAGAAAATATAAAATTGCATAATACAATCAGAAAGCAATTTCAACATTTTACAAAAGCGTGAATCAACAAAGTCTAAAAATACTTTACAAAAAATGTGAATCATTTTTATCTTTATAAATAACATTTTAAGATAATTTCAAAACTTTTAGTCCTGGTTCTTGAGTTGCCTTAAGTGAATGAAACAAACAATAATTTTTTAAATATATATTTGACAATATAATCCCTTGCTCTCTTTTCATATTGAAATGAGACAGATCAGAATCTAACAAAGATTTTTGTCCAAGAATTTCTTCAAGTCTTCAATTTAACAACACCAAACATTATAAAACAGAAAAAATGCCCACTGAACTATGGTAGCCAGTGAAATTTTAAAATTACCACAATCTATTTCTTTCAAAAAATGTCCATATTCTTGAAAATAAAAACTAGTATTATTAAATATTTTTTCTTCTGTGGGACAATCTATTCTTTAGTATCCTAGTTTCAAGGTCTGGTAAATTATCAAATGTTTGGCATTTTTTTCAACAAATGTCCACATTTTGAGCAATTATGCCTTGGATCAAAGTTGTATTCTTTGACATCAACATTTAATTTAAGAAGTAGATTAGTTTTTTTCAATGTGAAATTTTTAAATAACATTTTGAACTGTTATAAAATATGCACCTCCAAAACTTTGTCTTAATTTTCCAAATTGATTTTCTAAATAGTTTATGGTAAATTCACCATTCTATTGACCATCTCATAATTGTTAGAAACTTCAAATCTGGTCTTCAGTTGTCTCCCCTTCCTTTTGTCTCCCCTTCCTTTTGTCTCCCTTCCTTTTGTCTCCCCTTCCTTTTGTCTCCCCTTCCTTTTGTCTCCCCTTCACTTTGTCCTGGTTTCTTGTAATTGAAATTATTGTAATCTAAATGTTAGATGGTTAACACAAAAGAAATCGTAAATAAACAATTATTAAAACGAATCATCTCCAATAGCAACAACAACACAGCTGGTCAGTGAATCTTTGCTGATGATAAAAGTCTTTTCTCAACGGCAGCTTTTTTTGTGTACCAACTATTTCAAAGTCTTTTCTCAACCATATCTTTTTTTCTGTGGATCAACTATTTCAAAGTCTTTTCTAAACTACAGATTTTTTCTATACATCAACAACCCAATGACTTTAACTAAACAAGAGACTATTTTTACTCCTTTTTAACTCTTTTTAATTCATGTACAAATGATTCATTTAACAAGCATGTCCATGTTTTCTATTTTAATTTTAGTATCGTTTGGAATTTGTATGTTCGGATTTTTAACATAAAAAACTTGGATGACTGACTTTCCTACACCTTCACTTTTTGCTTAAAAGAACCTCTTTTATGGTCTCACTTTGGTACATCTATATTTCCAGCATTGCCACTCATGCACTTTGACATTATTATTTTCTTTTCAGGAATCTGTAGACTCCCTGTAGAACTGAAGGGCAATGACATGTGTTGCTATGGTTTCAGTAAATAGATCTTATGGCAGGGAGAAGGGGAATTGCTAGATAGAGAACCCAACTTAAAGAAATAGATCCCTGCCTTTCCCCAGTAAATGCACCAAAGAATTCAACCTGCCAATTTCATTTTTCATACCTTTAACTATTAGGTTGGTGCAAAAATAATGTCGTTTTTGACGTTCAACTTCATGTGAGAAAACGACATTATTTTTGCACCAACCTAATATTATGCTATCTAAACCTACAAATGTAAACCTGGAGAATCCACAATTTTGCTGTCAAAATTATAGTATCTAAAATTTAATAGGCATGTTAGATAATATTTAAAGATACCTTTCTTCCGTATATCTGTTACTATTATCTTTCTCCTACATTGGTTGTCAACCCAGTTTGTCTTGTTATTTAACCCATAACTGGAGGGAGAAGAGATAGTTTCTTGCCTTTCCCAAAGGCATTAGTTCAAAGTGAATGCCACAAACACAGATGGAATTTGAACACAGGTCACCAATTTTATTTTTCATGCTGATAATATTTCAGTTACCTACACAGCCATATGAACCCATCCCCACCTTCCCCCCCAAAACAGGATGATGGACATCAATGGAAAGAAACCTAGAATAAATATTAGATTTTAATATCTATATTTCTGAGATGAGGTATTGTAACTATTTACACTATTTACATTATTCAGACTGTTGTGCTCAATTTTATTGCCATATTCAAGACGTTTCGACCATTGTATGCTCTGGTCTTCCTCAGGTGATATATGTTGGAATTTCAAATCAAACTCTTTTAGTCCACAGGGGTAGATTGTTTTAATTCCATGTGCCATGCCTTTTCTTTTCTTTTCTTTTTCTGATATCTCAATTCCAGTTAATCCCCTTTAGTAGTTCAACTCTTCAAGATTTTGCTCCTTCTGCTGTTGCCAGGTATTGAACTCATAACTGTTTGGGTCAAGTCACTTTTTGGATTACTTCACCCAGTACTTTTATTCACTGGACACACATAAATAAAAGACTTTGGCTCAAAATTCCAACATATATCACTTGTACAACAGCCAAAACATTGTGAATATTGCAATAAAGATAAGGAGAACAAATTGGATTTTTATTTTTTAAATTTAAACCTGGATTTTATATCTGGGCTTAAGCGAAATTACGAGTGTTCTTCAGGGGACAAAGAAAGGAAAACAAGGATCATTATTATGACGTTTATTGATCTTATAACACTAGGTCATAATGGTGGCAATTTGAGAAGAAAAATTGTGTTGTGCTGACTTCCTGAGTAGAAATAGTTTACTTGCCTTGAAAATGAAAATTTTAAAACCACAGGTAGCACTCATCTCGGCCATAAGTTAAGGCTGATGTACATGGCTAAAACAACAGAACTGCATGTATATTGTATCGTATCTTTTTCTTTTAAGTTGGTTAGAAATTTTGAGAGAAAGAATTTTCATTTTGATACACATTTAATTTTGGCTTTGACGAATTCTTCACCTTTTCTATTATTAAAAAGTTACAAAAAAAAAAAAATTAAAATGATTGTGAAAAAAAAATTTGTAATTTGCAGCGGATGGGATGTGCATCGTGATGTAACAGATATCAGCTTGGAATGAAAATCGGAGAGCCGAATTCGAACTACCTTCACTTACATGGGAAAATCTTCTGCTTCATTAGTCATGAATCGAAAAAGAAACATTTAAACTGACTGAATTCATAGTGCAAGGGAGGTAATTAAAATTGAAGTTACCTCCCTTGTAATAGTATTTTTTTTCTTTTTACACTGAAGATTCCAAAAGTAACACTTCATTTATTTCTACAGTAATTACAACGGATACAAGAATCAAATTAACTCTGTTGGGTCTAGCAAGTTTTAAGTTATAATAATAATATATTTGGAATTTATGGGGGAGTCTCCAAAAGTAACACTTCCCACTTATTTCGACAGAGACTACAACAGATACAGACAGAGAACATAAATACATTCTGGTACGCAAACATAACATCGTTGGATAGAGAACAAGCATTTTTTCAACTACAATCATCAATAATGTATTTGAAATGTACGAGGGACGCTCCGAAAGTAATGCATCCTATTTATAATTTATCTTCACAGAAAGTGAAGCAGATACAAGGAATACAATAACAGTAACACCGTTGGATAAAAAAAAAAAAAAAAAAGTTTTCAGCTACATTCATTTTTTTTGTGAAATGGAAGAAATCAATAAAACATTTTCGTATAAACACTTTTATGTTCACTGCTATGCAACAAGGCAATAAAATAAATTAAATAAATAAATAAAATAAAATTTAAAAAATGGGTTCTTGGTGGGAAAGTTCATCCTCTACAGTCACATCTCACCAACATCTGCTTCTGAATTCTTGGGCCAACATGATGATAAAAATCGGAGGCATCACTTTCGGAGCAATAAGCGTAGTTTACGATACACGTTTGAAAACAAAAGCTTCAGATAACTAATCTCTATTTGTGTTACACCCATATTACAAGGAGTAAATTCTTGTCTGCCTGCTTGGAAAATTAGCGTTAAGTAATTAACGAATGAAGCCAGTCAAATTTGTTATTTTCCTCTCATATTTTTTTAGGATTGAAAAGTAAACAGTTGACGCGAACAGGAAGTGTCAAAGCGAGCCAGATTTCTTTAAAATAGGCTAAAAAATCTATATTATAAAAATGGCTGATTCTCTGTCCATTACGCATTGTTTGTTAGAGTTGACTGGGTTCTCTTGTCTTGAGGTGGCAACCTGTCTAGGAGAAGGAAAGCTCTGAATTAAAAAAAACAAAACAGGGATGGGCTTCATGAGGTTATCTTATAGAAACTATCTCGTTTGCTGGCTCTTGTGGCATGGAGGGCTTCCTTACTTTGCTCGATTTAGCAGTAGCAGCAACGAAAGTAATCAGAAGGGGGACAATCGGAAGTCCTAGAAACCATAAAAACGCTGACCGAACCATATTTGGTCTCTTTTCCACTCTTCCATTTCAGTGACCGCTACATTCAAGGTCCAGCTCGAACGACTAACAATCCTTGCTGAGAAGACACGAGGCCCTGTCATTGCAGTTAAACCTGACCTGAAATTTCTCGTTCCTCGTGGGAACAAGCGGAAAAATCTCTCTCTATGAAACATTTATTCAAGGGAAGAACTTTGTTAACTGGGAAACCCAACTCTTCCCCCCGCAAAATACCACTATTTTGCGCTCTCTTTTCGACCATGAATAAAAGCTGTTTAACAGTT
Source organism: Acanthosepion esculentum (assembly GCA_964036315.1). NCBI lineage: Eukaryota > Metazoa > Mollusca > Cephalopoda > Sepiida > Sepiidae > Acanthosepion > Acanthosepion esculentum. The sequence goes on from CAXIWW010000685.1 coordinate 27,992, forward strand.
TTTTCGAGTCTATGGTTTCTTCGTTCTATACACTGCCAAGCACACACACATGCAACCGGGAAATATTCCTACAAACTTACTTAATGCACACCACTACTGATATGACTGCGTTGCGTATGGTACCCCTACGACCCTAATGGACTACGCGACTCGTGACGTCACGATTTGTATTGTAAATTGAATTCCTATCAGCACTTTATCCAAAATTAGATAAGTCAGGCTCGACTCCCAATCGAATAAATGCTTGTCAACGATCACTCAATGACAGGTGCTTTATTTTTTTACTTTTTTACAGTGATTTTTCACCAATGTACAAGGTCCAAGAGTCACTCGAGGTAGAGGATTACAGAGTAAGAGACGAGGTTTATTTGGATATGTGGGGAAGATAACGATTAACACTAGACTTGGACAGGTTAAGATTGTGTAGTGATCGGGCAAGCATCCTCTTGGGAGCCGGTTGCACAAAGCAGTGGTCCGTGAGAAAAAACTGACTGAGAGGAATTTACATTTCACAAATGAAATACGAAGGTTTTGGTTTGAACTGTTTTACGGGATATCAACCTATTGGGCCATTTACTTTTCTTGGGGACATTAGTTATTTCTTTTAGAAAAATGTATTGCTGGTAAAAAAATTTTCTTTTACAAAAAATGTATTGCTGTTTTGTTTTGTTTTGTTTTGTTTTCTTCGTTACAAAAGTATATTGCAGGTAATTATATTTTTCCTTATAAAAATGTATTGCTGGTAGTTCTACTCTAAATTTTTAAATACTTTCTTTGATTTTGACCCCAGTTTGTGGGGCGGGGGCATAACTATTTACTCATAGCTAGGATCCTAACAGATGCTACCACCCTGGGTCGGGGTGGACCTGGGAACAACAGCAATTAAGAGGTGTTTCTACTCTCTTCAAAACCTCCCACTTTTGAGGCCTTATTGATGGATGTAGTTTATCGTCATACCTAAGACGACATATTTTGAATGACTGTTAAGTCAGTGTTTATAAAGTGGAGAAGTTGGTTAATTTTGTTTAGAGGTATATCAATACCTCTATGGGTTATTTAATGCCGAAATCTAAATATTTTGAACATAATTTTATGGCTTCAACTAAATATATTTTGAACGCAATTGTATTCCTTCAACTACAGGTAAAATGTATTGTTGGTCATTTTGCTATAAAAATGTATTGTTGGTAATTCTACTATAAAATGTATATTCATACTTTCATAGTGTTTTGCTTTTGTTTTTAGAGTTCACTATTTGTCTATAGCTGGGACCCTAACAGGTGCTAGCAACCCGGGTCAGCGTGGACCTAGGAACAACTGCAATTAAGAGGTGGTTCCACGCTTCTCAAAACCTCCCGATCAGAGGCCTTGCTGCTGGATGTAGTTTATCGTTAGAAATATGAAATGAATGAGGGTAGTTCGCTACAATGGGCGTGGCATGGCATGGCGGGTCTTAGCCATGAAGGTTAGAACTGGTGGAACTAAAGAATATAATTCGTCTGAGCACTTTTCATGGTAATAGTGACAGAGCGACGAGAAGCTTGCGACGTTTTGTCTGTGAGGAAAGGGTTTGTAGGATGGGAAATAATTCTTCTCCCCCCACAAGGACTCGGGGACGCTTTTGAACTCTATTTGGAAAAGTGAAGACTGGGCAGCTCCAACCTAAATATGGCAACAGTCCTCCATTTTCGGCCTGATTTGGATCTTGTAACGGTAGAGGATAGTATGAGGAGTCAGGTACTTACTGGAGCGGTACAGGGAGCCGACCATTTTTCCAGCATCTTTAGCGATGGACCGTATGCACGAACTCTAATTATTTGTTCCAATAGACACGCCCTCCACATCTGAGGTAAGAACCATTCATTGGGATTGGTGATAGACAAGGTTTTAATCGGCGATGATAGAATGTAACTAGTTTTGTTTTTGAGGCATTGAATGTAACCAGCCAGATTTCCCTCACCGAGATGTTAGAGCTAGGTTGGATGAGAGATCAGCTGCCAGTCTCTGGTCGTCTAAAGTTTGAGAAGTGCACACATATACCATTGTATCATTAGCGTAGATATTCACAAATGATCGGAGTATACTCTTAAGGCAGATCATTTATATAAAGTAAAAAGAGTATTGTTCCGAGAAGGAGGACTGGCCGTTAACAACTACCTTCATTGACATAACCTTTAGGAAGGACGTTATAATTGAAAAGATTCTTCCAGTGAATCCATAGCCAGAGAGCTTGTGCAGCAATCATTTACGCTACACCTTTGAAATATCTAATGCAATGGTCCTTGAGATATAGTTGTTGTCTAGTGCCTCACTGATTCTGTGAGTAATGACAGTTAGAACATCAGCAGTGGATCGGGCAGATCAAAACCTTTACTGCTTGTCGCTCAAGAAGTTCCTTTTTAGATGATCAGCAACATTTTTCTTGATTATAGCCTCAAAAAGCTTGTTAATGAAACAGTAGACTGATGGGTCTATACCGAGTAGGGGATGATCGCTCCCTCGCGTTCTTGAAAACCGGGCATACTCTTGACACTTTCCATAGATTTCTCCTTAAGGCAGCAGTTAAATAATTTCGTTAAGAGCGGGGATAATCCCGGGTTAATATTCTTAAGGACAACCACTGGGATTTTGTCTGGACCAATGGTCTTCTTCGAGTTAAGACTTTTGATAAATCTTGAGACTTCCCGGGCTTGTAATAAAAATACTAATAATATTGTGCTCTGTGAGACTGGGTGAAGTCGGGAAGACGATGGATTTTGTCATCTAACGTTGAGCTATAGGCAAAGATCGAGTCAAAGAGCTTCGCCTTATCTGACGAGGATGATGTAAATAGGGTAGAAAAGTTGTTTATACGTACTCTCACGATGGTATGATGTGACATATGGTCTTTTCTAATGCAATCTTCCCAGGTGCGTACACATGGACAGAAGACAAATCTTATCCGAATCCGGCGACCACTGTTGATTACGTTTTGGCTGTTGTACGCTCCGGCCTTCTTCAGGTGATTGGAATGTCAAACTGAACCCTTTATTTCGCTCACTGGGGTAGACCGTTCTAGTTTCACATGCCTTGTTTAATGGATGTCAGTTATCAGTTATCTCCTGTTAATTTCCCTCTGAAAGTTCTCCACTGCCTTAGCCGAGTATTGTCCGAGTGGATCTAACTAACGCCGTTATCCACGGTGCCATGTGTCCTTGAGGGTTCAGTTCGACATTCCAATCCCTGACGAAGGACGGAGCGTACAATGGTCGAAACTTTGTAATAAATATGGCGACAAAGATGAGGACAATAGTCCGAATAATGTAAATAATGTACATAATACCTCATCTCAGAAATATAGACAGATACTGAAGGGCCAAAACGTTGTAATAAACATGGCGACAAAGATGAGGACAATAGTTCGAATAATGTAAATAATGTACATAATACGTCATCTCAGAAATATAGACAGATACAGATCTTTTTTGGTATAAAACTTTCCGAAAGGACCCATTCGGAAATAAGAGCAGCAGTTTTTGGAGGCAGCATGTTTGAAGAAGGTTGAAAGAGGAGCTTCCGCCATGTAAGATTTAAAGCTGTCTGTCTTCGTGTAGCAAAATATCGTTCTATAGAACGGCAAACCAGGGAGAAGTCTTTGGTTTGGTATCAACTTGGACACTGACTAGAGAATGCTCTGACGTGCCGATGTGTGGGGAGGGGGATTCTTCCGCGAATCATTATTCAGGGCAGGATGTGAGGAAGGGGTAATACTAAGTTTAAGCCACAATATTCCAGCATCGGATAAGGATCGAACTCGCTTCACTTGGGAAGCGGTTGCGAGATAACCTTGACAATCGTCGTCCTATGTTAGCCATTCTACTTTTGAATATTTTTCTCTGTATTCATAACTTTATAATATATTCACGTTGTCTACAGATATCTGTGTTGTCCTGTCAAATTAATTTCAAAAGAGCAATACAGTGCTATGTTTTCCGGTAAGGAAGAGGAGTCAGTTCGTAAAGGAATCCAGTAATGTAACCTTGTGCCGAATTTAATCTAAGTAAATGAAGAACTTGTTAAATTTTGTCAGCCTATCTTATTCTGATGCCAAAAAGAAGAAAAAAACTCAAGGAAAATATGTATAAAACATTAAAATCATCAAAGAATTTAAGAAATATAGGAGGGTCATCGGGGCCACCCTGTGCTCGAATAAAGGGGGAAATTTCGATATCTTGTTTTCAGTTAAAACAAATACGACAGAAAAACAAATTCGCCGGTTGAAAAATTAATGTCGTAAATTTGTGCAAAAGAAAGGAGAGAAATTTCTGAATCAAAATTTACCAGATATCAATTTTCTGTCGAATAATGGGAAAATTAAAGTGTATTAAAGAAAGTGATTCGTTTTTTACGGTTTATCCAGGGTTAAAGCCAGAAAATATTTTAGATTGTAAGAATTTTTTTTAGATAATAATGGCTTAGTGATACAAATCTTACTACTTAACCCATAACCGGAGGAGAAGAGGTGAATTCATACCTTTCCCACGGGTATTCGAACATTGGTGAATATAACGTACCCAACGGGAATTTGAACTCGGCTCTCCGATTAACAATTCTAAGCTATTATCCATTACACCACCTGCACATCCAAGCTTACAGTACCTGGAATTCTTAAGCTATCACCAATTTAAGTTCTGATCAGGCTAGACGTTGCTTAATTACGGTGAACCGGTGTTTCAACGTGATTTGGCCATAAACTCTATTAAAAAAACGAAAGCGTCAAAGAAAATAGAGCAAGTCCGTCGCCAAGGTTTCGACCCTCATCGAAACTCATTTAACAATGAAAAAAAACAACTATTTATAAAAACCAAATAAATCAGTATGTGGGGTTACCCCAATTTCGTTTGACAAGACTCCTATGAAAACAGGACACTTCCTGTTTCTTCCTCTTTTCATGAAGTAGAAGTAACACAAGCACCCTTGAATGACTGAGCTTACACACACACACAACATTCCTAATAGATATCAATGTCTTTTTTTCTTTTTAGCTATTTTTCACTCTTGTTAATCATTTATTAGCCATTATTGAAATTTATTCCATTTCCTTTCAACCCCCCCCACAAAACGCACACACACACACACACACACACACACACACACAAACAAAACAAAAAAAAAACGCGAGACTGAATTAGAAATCCATCATTCACTTTGATAAACACTCACGCATCTAAACATGATAACATGACTCGAAATCTGGGCGTGCGTATAGCAAAATACCCAGCGCAGCTTTGATGTGGCACAAGGCCTCGTATATGGAGCACCCAGTGAGGATCGAACTCATTACTCAGTCATAAATGATCTAGTGAGACAAGGTTGCCGACCAATAGACTACGTCGAAGTACCTTGAATTACTACGTGCAACTTGAATGGGGCGCAAAGCCAAGAGTAAGGCGCACCCACTGAGGATCGAACTCGCTATGCAGTCGCAATTGATCTGAGTTAGAAAAGCTTTGGAACAATTACACTATGTTGAAGTGCTCGCGATGGGGTACGTGTAGCGATTTATTAAGCGTAGCTTAGATGTGGCTCAAGATCACGAGTATAGAGCACCCATTGAGTATCGAAGTCACTAATCAGTTGTAATTAATTTAGCGAGACAAATGATTTAACCAGCGTAGCTTACATGTGGCACAAGACCGAAAGTATAGCGCATCCAGTGAGGATCGAACTCACTACTCAGTCGTAACTGATCGAGTTAAACAAGGTTTCTAAACATACCATTGAAATGCTATCTAGTGTTTACCATAAAATTTGAGCTTGGTGATTTTCTAAGCGTAGCTTAGATGTGGCAAAAGGCCGAAAAATTTAAGCTTTATATATTTATTTAAAATTAAAACAAAAGAAGTTTTAAAATCGACTCGTCTGATGCTTTTCATTCGTCCCGTCCCAGAATGCAATTTGTTATATTAATGTCGTCTTGCGTCCATTTTACCGTTGAGCGGCAAACCAACGTAAAGTGACGACCCTACAGCTCAGAAAAAAAAAAAGCTATACGTAAAAATAATGCCGACCGTTTCAATAGACATAGATTTTGCACAATGTCCGATTTGCAAAGAGGAATTTAATGAGCCGAAAGCTCTGCCATGTTTGCATACTTTTTGTCAAAACTGTCTTCAAGATGACATCAATCGACGACAGCTTCAGTCTGAGCGAACGCTTACCGGTTTTCCTTGTCCAGTTTGTCGCACGCACACCTCACCGCCAGACCCTGGTCTGGCAGTCAGCGAATGGGCAAAATGTTTTATAACTAACTTCCATATTACAAAACTGATGGACAAGACCAAATCTGAGCAGCTCCTAAACATAGGCTGTCAGTCATGTTCGCGTCTCAAGAGGCGACATCTCGCGGTGTCCTGGTGCGTCAACTGCCAGGAAGCTATGTGCACGGAGTGCACAGAGGCTCACGAGGTGCTCACGATGCGCTCGTCACACGACATAAAACCGCTGTCCGTACTTGACCTAAAGAAGCTGAGCGAACAAGTGTCCGAAGACTTGTGTCACATCCACAGCAACGAAGTCCTGAAGCTCTTCTGTGAACGCTGCGAGGAAGTTCTGTGTTCGGCGTGTTATGGCCTGCGACACCGGAAGTGCGATAGGGTCGTCTCCGTGAAAGACATTGTCCGTGTTAAGAAAGAGGAATGTTGGAAGATTAAACGAAACCTGGAGATCAAGAAACGCGAAACTGAGAAACTCCTGAATGACTTGCAGAAGAAGAAAGAAAAAGCTGTCGCGAGTAAAGAAACGATCGTGCGAGATTTGAGGAGTATAAGGCTGACTATGGAAAAGATGCTGGAAGTAAAAGAAAAGACTTCAGTCGAGCAAGTAGAGAAACTACACGGGGAAAGACAAAATCAATTAGACTCTCTTCTTAAACAAGGAGAATGCCTTTTAAGTTCTGTTATTACTTCCATTGAATATCTCCGTTCTTCTGCAGAATCTAAGAAGGATACAGAATTTCTTCGCGTCTATCACAGCATCAAAGCGGCCGCTTCAAAGCTGTGGAATTCGTCCATTTGTAACGGCGAAAAGATCTCCAGTAGCCTCTGTTTCGTGCCCAACTCTAACTTCATTTATTGTTTTAGAAAACTTCAAGATTCTTCTCTAGGAGAAGGAGTCTTGACTGACTCTTCTCAAGATCAGCCCTTACCTGCCAGTCTCGATGTCCAAGAGACTAAGCACGAAAGCGATGATGTAATCACAAAGTGGATTCTAACGCCGCCAATTCGTCAGTCCCCCAGCAAACGTCGTCAACCACCAACAAAATTGCTCGAGAAAGTAGGCGAGTTCTCTGTCAAGATAGACAACGACTCATCTTGCCAAATAGACGACCTCTTGGTTTTAAAAGATGGCAGCTTACTCGTCACTGACTGGGCTAATGAAAAGGTGAAAAAGTTCTCTGTGAACGGAGAGTTTCTGGACCAGTTGATGGTGGGCTCGTGGCCCTGTAAAATCAGCTCCCTGACCGAAGATCGTGTGGTAATTACTCTCCCGAGGACCAAAGAAATCTCTTACCTCTGCCACAAAGTTCCAATGAAGATCACGAAAATGGTGTCTGAAAAGAGATATTACGGCATAGCTGCCTTGCAGGGTGGATTTTTGGCCTGTTCTACTTATTCCCCGCCGCAAATAGACATCCTGACCATACGAGCTGAAATAGTCTCGTCTATTTCCAATGATGTCCTAAGCCAACAGCTACTACTTTGGCCACATTACCTAGCAACCACGAGATCCGGTGACTTGCTAATTTCGGACTATTGTAGAAAATGTCTCATCTGCGTGGATGCTACAAGTGAGAAACTAAAGTTTGTCTACAAATGTGATGGTGAATCTTCATTCAGTCCTGGTGGCGTCACCGTCAGCCATGATGGTACAATATTTGTGGCCGACACCCGGCAGAACAAAATCTATAAATTCAACGAAGACGGCGAATTGACGGACCTTTATCTTTCTTTGAGTACCGGCAACTATAAGCAAATGGGGATAACAGTTGGTAAAGCTGGTACTCTATTCGTGAGCGAGGAAGCTTCTTCCGACAGTGTTAAGGCTTATCATGTCTGAACTTTCACCTGGTAAGTTAAGTTTCTATAGAAATGACTTTCTAATCATTTACTAGTGCTTCGCTTAACTGCCTCTGTAAAGTTCTCGTCACTTTTTTAAATTTTCTTTAAAAACGGTAAATGCTAGGTACCAAAACTGACTTTAAATCTTTGAAGTTAAATTTTGTTTCTATTTATTTGAATAGACTAAAGCTAATCAGTAAAGATTTACGAATCTAAAAGATTTTGGACTTTAACATATTCTAAGCTTCCAAGAAAATTACGTTTTCGCATTAAATGACCTATGAGTTGATATGCCGTTAAACAAATAAATGAAAGCTCGTATTTATTAGGCGCTAAACAGACTATCAACAATTTCAATAGCAAGATTGAATAATGGCGATTGAAACACTGCTACATAGTATCCTCTACTGCTATCCGTAGGGACAGCACCATATTAAATTATATGGGCACCTTTAGATACTATGTCTAAAATGGATAAAGCCATGTGAAGTCTGTTTCCGTGGCAGGAATAAACGGTTTCAATACGAATTTTGGAACGTTACTGATGTCGCTAAAAAGTCTAAAATATTTTCTACATGTCCCTTCAGGTCGTTGGTGGCTTCACTCTCCAGATTGCTTTTTCGTTTAATTCTCAAGACTGCATGTTGCCTTAATGGTTTTTAATTCAATTCTTTCTCGTAGACCGGCTGCTTCGAAGGCTAAAAGCAGAGTTTGCCCTGCTACTTAACTAGCTGCTGGGCGAAGTGGATTCACTTCTACTCTAAGAATTAGTACAAAGAATAGGTCTGTATCTGCAAGTCTAGACTTGCAGATTCAACTTTCAGCACTGTTAGCCGTTACTCTAACCAACTATTTTCTTAAAGTATCTCTTATGAAGACTTGTAATCTCATTAGAGATTTTGAGTCTATATTCCGACGACTCCAAGAAGTCGTAAGATAAGTTAAAGTAGATATTTGCTGTTACGATGGTCGGAAGCCAAGGCTCTTGTGGTTACTTAAATTCGTGTTATTCAAATGGGGGTCAGTCCGTCTGCTTCTGACGAAACGCTCTTACAAATTTTAATTAAAACTAATCAACTGGTGAGCTGACTGTAACCACAAAAGAACGCTCATACAAACGTGCTATCCAGGCGCAGAAACTCCACGGATGTGTCTGTCACTCTTCGGCATTAGGTAAAAAGTGTCTAGCCATACGTAATTTTATCTAATATGCTCGTAGTTTAAAGATTTTAATGCTAGACCTTCCGAGTGGTGTCGCTTAACATCTAGTTTGAATCTAGTGGTGCGTTAACACGCTAATCGGAAATAGTGGTAGATTAAGTAATGATATCATAACGCCTATGAAAAGCTGTTTCCAAGATTTTACTGCACGAGCTTTATTAAAGACATAGGGACATAAAATCACCCGAATAAGTATTTGTTGAAAACGTTCCCCTGAACTTTCTCTCAAGGGACCTTCTCTTTTAAAGGTTCATTGTTTAACTAGGAGGCACGGTGAAGTAATGAATAGTGGCTTGGATTGAAGAATCGGAGAGCCGAGTTCGAATTCCAGTGAAATCCATTACATTCACTTACGTGCTAATACCCTTGGGAAAGGTATGAATCCTCCCCCCTCCCCTCCAGCTATGGGTAAGTAGCAGTACAGACCGGGTTCTATATAAAGTTGTCTTGGATGCCGGAAAAAAAAAATGTAAGACATGATCGCCTAAGCGTGTGTCACGCATGGCACATACAAGACTGTTTAACTAGTCTTGCTGGGGAGGGGGGAACTACGCTCGTGCTCTTTTCGTGTAACTGTCTTCCAAATCCATTCCCGGCTGAAATAAAGCAAAACTCTGAAATCCCTTGAAATACCCCCAGTGACGTGTATATTAAGAACGGGGGCTCAATCGTTTCTGAAGCTTAGATACTTGAATAAACATAATTGAACAAACTGTCAATCCTCATGACTTTCCGACCTCATGTTAAATTCGGTGGGAGGAGTGTTTCGTGGTCGGTTCTCTCTGCTCTTTCGCTAGAAAGCGGAACGGGCTGGTCCGCTCCACTAGTCGCCATAGAACTAGTCGGGACAACGGCCTACTATAAATTGAGAGTTTGTACTTCATGGCTGCACCACAAGCTACAAACTCTCGCAAAAAGGATACTAGTTTTTATACAAAAGAAAAACCTTCGAAAAACGTTTTCATTTTGAATATAAAAACAAATACATACTGCGTCACTTTCTTTTTGTGTGGGGGTAAATTTAATAAATAGCTATAATTTAATGAATTCAGTTCTATTCGAGAAAGTTCAATAATTCTAGATCTGATCATCGGTAATGTGTTTATGGATGCACTTGATGTGTTGCTAGTCGTCTTCATCTTTTTCTAATATTCGAATTGATTTGAATACTGCTTTTTCCCTCCCCCACCCTTAAAAAGAAGGGTTTATAAAAGAATGTCCTTTACTTTTAGATAACTTGCCCAGCGGAATGATCAAAGCCAACCCAATGTGTCTGGTTACATCAAATGAAAAGTGACTTTCCAGAACTTTCGGCAATCTCATTCGCCGTCCCTTTTTGTAATAAAACCAATCGACGAACCTCAGGTATTTCAACCTGTTCAAAACTTTCAACTTTTTCTGTTGTAAATATTTTTTTAAAATTGGAATTGAATTCTGTTCAAGTAATTTTCTTGTTGGACTTGTTACTGGCACATAATATTCTGTAAATTAAAACTTTTTTGTAAATGAAAAATTGTCAGTGGTTCCTAACTTAAATGAAATCTTTTCTTAATGTCTGACTTCTAAATTTTGTATTTTTGAAATGTCTAACAAAGCATGTAATTATAAATGAATGTCCGAATTATTATAATGGAAAGAATTTTGACTTTAAATCTTTTCAGTTAAAGCATTCAGCGAGGTCGAAATGACTAAACCGAATAATTTGACACGATCTTAACAAATTGTTTAAAACTTGTAGTTATTAATATTTACTGGAAGCAGCTAATATATATTTTCTGATTGTGCTGCGTTTTATGAATTTCTTCGTAAATTTTAACTTTTATTTTGTCAGACAAAACAAACAATATTTTGTTTTTGAAATCCAGTCTTTAGCAAGCGCTCGAGGTGCTTGAAGATCAAAGTTGGGAACCGCCTGTCAATGCTTCGTATATATCTTTCGTCCAACATTTTCGATGGTTAAGGTTTTTCAATCCTTAAATTGTTTTGATAATGTTGACACAATCTGTTGCGGAAATTGTTCCACGCGAAAGATTTCTGTTGAGTTACTACTTTCTAGTTGTCATTTTCATGATTGCTTTGTAATTCTAAATAAATTTTGTAAAGTTTACTTTTTGGCTTCGTAATTTCACTAGATTTCTCGCTGGCATTGCTTCAACGTCAGAAATACGATTCGAATGTTATGAGTTTGTAAGTGTTGAAATAAAGCCAGAGCACTTTTTTTTTTTTTTTTTTTTTTTTTAAAATTTCCAACATGCATATTTAGATCACAGAAAAACAAACTAATATCGGCTGAAAAATGTTAACTGGGGCGTAATCTTTGGACCCGCATGAACCGTTTTCAGGCCATGTTTGATTTGTTTATAAACTCTGACTTGATAAATGTTGTTGGAAAATATTATCTCTGCAATAATTTAACAAACGTGGCTCACAACTTTTTTTCAAAATTGTGGAGAGAGAAAAAAATGACAGAAGGTCGACGCTTAACCATTAACCGGAAGAACATCAGTTACGAACCGGGAAACCGGTGTAGCGGACCGTGGGTGTGAAGCGATATCAGAAGGTTACTTTCCTGTTGGTGGGTCCAGCTACATAAGAATGTCGGACTTTAATTAAGTCCAAAGAAAACAAACAAAACCGATATACATGAGTAAACAAATATATATTAATTATTAATATATATATTAATAATTAATAACAAAACAAGTTAAACAAAGACATGGACTGTTACATAGTTTGTATGGAGAAATTGTGTGCGTGTTGTAAGTGTCGGTACGTACGTGTATTGTTCTTAGCGCGTTTCCAGAATTTGGGAAACGCTCAATCTGGGGGGGTGGTGAGATTTTTACCTCGTCTCGGCGCGAGGTAGCGGCCCAAGGCCTGAGTAGAGAGAAAAAGAAAGAAGGGTCAGCCAGTATTTATAGGTAGGGGGGAGAGGCCCCTGTTGAAAGATTAAAGAACTGAGGAGGGGCTAACTGCGACCCCGGTATCAAGAGCTCCGGGGTCTCTGCCGGAAGAGTTGACAGGCCTACAAACTTCGCCCACCGGTTTTCTTCTAGAGAAGCAAGATCATTTTTATCCATTTAAAGCTTTAAATAGAAAAACATACTTGCTGCGAGATGAGGTGTTTTTTTTTGTTTTTTTTGTTGATTCTTCTTTGACCTACTATGATAAAAATTCCCGACTCTTGACTTTCACGATAAACTTCAATGTTTTGCACAGTGATGTAAAATTTTAATGCTAAACACAAAGAACAGTCGAATTTGACGTTCGAGTGACACTAGTTTTATAATCAAATATAATCTGAAGCCTCTTTACAGAGTATCGTAGCCCTTTGCTACTCCGTCCACGTGACCAAGGGTTGACGTTATATCTTCATGACCTTGACCCTTTCTTCATTACGTCACCCACTCCCTTCAATTTAAGTTCATTTAGACTTATAATAAGCCTACTGACTTTAGTTCTTTCAATGTTCCGAACTTAGCCGGAATACATTTTTTGTGAACGTCTTTTTATATTTCGTAGCACCTGAATTATTTTTTTCTTGAGATTTTAGTACTTTGCAGGATCAGTTAATATTTACACTCCCTTTCCATATAACCCGACAACTCGCCAAACCCGAGGAGAAACACCGACCCGTGGTCGGGGCACTTGGACGGTTATGTATCGAGTTTTTTTTTTCTGCCAACTGGACGCTAGTTGGGCTCTCGTATCCACGCTTACTTCCTACTACCACTAACTCTGACTTCCGGTATTCCTGCCCATCATTATTTCCGGGGCTTATTTCAACCTAACTCACCTGATCTGCGTTAATGGACCTGCTCACAACAGCCCTGAACTTCCGGCTACACCATGGTCTCTACTTCTGGCATTACTATCTCGACCTAACTCACTCGGGTGATCGGCGTTAATGGACCTGTTTACAACAGCTCTGAGTTTCTGGCTAAACTAGGTCCCTGCTTCCGGCTTTCATGCCAACCTAACTCATCTGGTTTAAGAAATTGCTGCATGCATATCGTCCGGACTCTAGCAAACTACTCTGTACACTTTGGAAGGTTCACCATTGGACTTGACCAGCAACACCAGCACCGGACATTTAAATGGAACTTTCTTTTCATCCAGACTTCAAATAACCTCTGTACATTTCGGTTAAAATACTACGGAAGGTTCATCGTCGGACTTAACCAGCAACTTTTCAACACTTTCACCGGACATGTGAATTTAACTTTCATACTGGACTTGCATGCCAATTTAACCTACAAAGACTCTAATCTACATTCAAAATGAATTTTGTATTAAATTCTAAGTTTGTCGTTTGTTGACCTGTCATATTTTACGTAACTTATTTTTAAAATGTTAGTGGACCTCTTGTGACCTCTATACCTTTATTGGGGGCGCACAGGTCACATTATATCGCCCCTCCCTAGGGGTCCACTACAAGAAGCTACTATATTAAACTTGAAAGATTAAAATAAGCATCTTTGGAATATAATGCTCTTAATATTCTTACAGTATTTAAAACGATGAAATCTCATCACTATATTAAACTGGGATGTGAATATGTCGATTTTTTTCAATTAACTTTCTCAAACTTTATTAATTTCAAGCTTGTGCATTTGAAACTGCTCTAATCGACATGGTTCAAGGGCATTTAATTCTGACGGTGACTTGTCGGAATAATCCAGATATGGTTGCCCGGAATGTAAGAAGGCAAAGTAATTCCAGAATTGGAAACTTATGTCAATGAGTTACTTTCCGATTACAATAACTTCTGTTGCAAACCAACTGTATTTGCAGGAATTCATCAGTCTTAAAATTTTTCGCCTTTATTCGCGTCAACCTTCAACTTGTCTTGTTGACTTATAAGTGAACTCTCCCTAATATTTTTGAAACGGAAGTGTCCTTTCAGTCAGTGACGTGCCATGCGTGATACACGCTTAGGCAATAATTTATCTTTCTATACATGACTGACAAGGCAGATTTTTTTCCCGCAGTAGTTTGCCATTTCTTTCTGCGGTAGACTAGTTGCCATTCAAGGCTATAGAACCCGGTCTATTTACCCGTAGCTGGGGGAGAAGAGGATTCATACCTTTCCCAGGGGTATTAGCATGGAAGTGAATGTAATGGATTCGACTGGAATTCGAACTCGGCTCTCCGATTCCACAATCCTTCTAGCGAAAAGGAAGAGTGCCCTGAGATACCAATACACGGTGTCTTAATAAATGAGGGCATGGATTTTATTCGATATGCAACAAATGGGGATCTTAAACAGTAAGGTCAGAAAATGTCCGTGCCAAACGCGATTTATTCATGCAAGTGGGAGCAACTTTCTTCCTAACATTATTACTACCCACCACCGCACAGCGTCTACTAGACACCTATGAGTACTTAGTGTTTTTCAAACTTCAAGAATTTAAACCTGCGATAAATTGTCAAGACGCGTCAAATTAAGACGTTCATTAACTCTTCTCCATCAACCAGATTACGGTTTGTTCAACTCTTCATTCGCGATTTTCACAGTTAAATGTTTACTGAGGTTATCAAGTGTAAGATAGTAGTAGTCTCCGCGTATTAAACACGAACTTCTTTTTAGCTGTCTTTTATGTGCCGTGTCCCTTCAGGACGTAAGCGATCACGGCTCTCCACTTATCTCTTGTAGCTCTCAATGTCTTGTCCTTTTAATTCTCCCAAACCATGTTCAGTCATCCACTTGCTTAAATATGTCACGCGTTGCTTTACTTTGTTTCTCTTTCCCTCCTACCCGCTCTGTGAGTATCAGATTCTCCAAGCCCTTTTTTCTCATTACATGTCCTAGAAATTTTCAGCTGCCTCTTCCTGATGCTAAGTATTAGCTTCCTCCTCGTTTGTATCCTCTCATCGTTGCTCACACGCTCGGTTATAGGACAGTTCAGTACACTTTTCCTTATCAACGAAATCCTGTCTCGTAATACTTTGCCTAGCTTTTGAAATGCGTCTTTGGCTATCCCAATACGGATAGCCAAAGACGTAATTCAAATACTTTGGATCTCAGCGTTGCACTTACCGTCCTGTCAAAACACTTCCCAGATATTTAATTTCAGCATCTGCTTGACTTCGAGTGATTTATTAAAGAGATGCAAAAATATTAATTCGGTAAAAACACAGAATACCGATTTTCTCTGCTTGCGCATAGTTACTTTTATTCATTTAAGATGGAATTTATTTATGAAAAAGGATTTTGTTTTCTGTATGAAAACTTACAAAAACTCTTAACCAGCAATATTTTTTTTTTTTTTTTTTTTTTTTTTTTTTTTTTGTGTATGTGTAATCGAAATCTCAAAATATATAATTTGAGAACTTTATTTACACAGTACACTTTTAAAGACACGTCCCCAGAGAAATCAAATCTATTGAAAAATGTTTTCAATTAGAAAATAATTCTAAAATTTGTTTTAGATGTTATCTTTTAAAACCTTCCGTAGTGTTGATTTATTTTAATTTTAAATTTACAATTTTATTTTTACTTTATTTTTCTGGATGATTCTGAATTTTTATTTTCAATAATTGTTCTAATAACTGCAAAATATAAGGTTTAACGAGGAAATTTGCTTCCACAAACGAAATGTATCCATTTTTAAACTTATTTTAGGTGTGCGCGCAGCGAGGACATTGTTCTCCAATGTAACCCGGATATAAGATTTTCTCTGGTCCCAAATTAGAGCCTGTGTTAATGTGTATATATAATAGACCAAACCCGGATATAAGAGACTTCTTCTCCGGTCCCGACAACTCTCATATCCGGGTTACACTGTACTTTTTTTTCTCACTTGTGTAATATTTTCTTATGAACAATTGACACAATGTTTATACTAAATTTTCTTTAGCAGCTTAATGACAAAAGCAATGAATGGACAGGTATTAAATGCAAGCAGAACTGGGCCCTAATAATTGCAAAAAGTCAGTCAAGTTAAAAAAAAAAATGATTGTCCGACTCCGATATGACACTTATTTTTAATGACACTTCGCAATTAGTTTTTTTCTCTCTTAATTGTACAGTTTTGTGTTTTTTCCCGTTCGAGGTGGGGGGGAAATGCAAGTAACAATTAATTGCTCAAAGCCACCTATCAGCCTCGGCTTAAGTATTAAATTGCCATTACAAAAAGTAAATAATTTCTCTACTGACTAAATTCAATTGTCACCTTGAAAGACTGTCGTGGACTGACACATGACAACACCTCCAACTGCAGCCGATGACTTACTCAAACGGGCTATCCAGACCACGTCTTAAAAACGAGGTTAATTATCAGCCAGTCCCAGCCACTAGTTCATGATGATAGTCGGGAAAAAACTATGGGTGGCTAGACATGCCAAAATTCTCAATGATAGACATGCTGGCGGTGGCAGTTGATCAAATACAAGTTCCGATATACCAACTGAACTGGTTTTAACTTTCTTATTAG
Organism: Acanthosepion esculentum; assembly: GCA_964036315.1. NCBI lineage: Eukaryota > Metazoa > Mollusca > Cephalopoda > Sepiida > Sepiidae > Acanthosepion > Acanthosepion esculentum. The sequence continues at coordinate 44,748 of CAXIWW010000685.1, forward strand.
AACGTTTAAACTTTGAGCAAAAAGAAAAATCTAGCGTAAAGTTTCTGATTATCAAATTATTTAGAGTCGCTTAAAAACTAAAGTTACCTAAAATTTTTAGGAAGTGCTTAGTTTCATAATTTCAGTAATTTTCGAAGAAAATTTCGAAACATTTTGGTAAATTTCGATATGGTGATGGCAAAAGTAAATTAATAAAAAAAATTACTTTATAATGTGCAAATAATTTTAATTTGCTAGAATTAATCCTTATTTTCAGACGGTCTACAAGGTCTTTTGTCTGAAATAACCAGCCAAGTTGTTTTGAAAATACAAAGCAAGTTATTGTGTTGGTGGGGAGGTTCCAGTTATTTTTGTTCAATATGATTGGAATTCTCATGGCTATGAGAATTGCTGAGTTTCCCTTGGGACCTTTCATTCTAATGCCATTTCCTTATTCTATAATTCATGGCGCAACATCCATGAAAACAACGCATTTTTTCTAACTATTGCTGAAGAGTAACTCTTCCATCCCGCAAAAGAGATATGCATGTGCGAAGAATCTGGAACGATAAATACTTGCTTCCACACTGTAACTGAAAATCTACAGATTTGGTGGCTGCAAGTGGTTAGAGTAAAATCTTTAGCTATTATCCTCTATTGGGGAAATGATTGAAGATCTAGAAAATATGCCAAAATGCTCAGTCAATTGTCTAATACTTTCTCTACTGAATTTATCACCTGGTTTAAAGAACTGTAGGCAATTCTGTCGTTCAGGTATTTCTATTTTTTTAATATTAAAAATCTGGACGTCAAATGGTTATCTAAAAATAAAGGAAACCAGGGGTATTCCTGTTCAATAAATCCTTTGTATTTAAACAAAAAACATGCACATGAGTAAAAAGTCTTTGAATTAGTCTTTGGCCAATTGGTCCAAAGGAAAAAAGCTGTGGGAGACTTTGAACTGCTTGGAAACAATCGCATGTCTATTCCTAAAAGTGGAAATCTGGGTTTTTTATCATTTTTTTTTCCAGAAAGTTTTCTCTCAAATATTTCACAATTTTTAACCAATAGATACATTTTTTTTATTTATTTTTTTTATTGAAACAGTGTGCGCTGTATTGTGGATATTTTTTTGCATTTTTGTAAATATTGTCTGTTAGGTAGAAAACTTGGCGTTTTAATGCTATGTTTGTGTATGTAATTATAAAAAAAAAATGGGGTTATTTCCTGTATGACTTTGAATGTCCTAACTCACGTGATGATGAAATTTGACGTCTTGTAGTGGGGAACATAGCTATTTACTTCCTAGAGTCAAATGAAGACAGTTTGTAATACCATCTTAATTTGACACTAGCTCTGTTAATTTTGGGCTCGGCCGATAATAGGTACTTGTAGGGGACCGAGCGGGTTGAAGATGTGAAGAGATATCAGAAGGTTAAACTTTCCTGCTGGCCGGTCCAGCTACATGAGAATGTCGGACATTAGTTAAGTCCAAAGAAAACAAACAAGACCGATATATATGGGTAAACAAATATATTAATACACGAAGACATGAAAAGTTACATAGTGTTTGTATGGAGAAGTTATGTGTGTTGTGTTGAGTGCCCGTACGTACGTGTATTGTCCTTAGCGCGTTCCCAGAATTTGGGAAACGCTGTATCTGTGGGAGGTCACATATTGGTGTAAGTGGAAAAAGAACGATTTTTACCTCGCCTCCGCGCGAGGTAGCGACCCAAGGCCTGAGTCGAGAGAGAGAAGGGTCAACCAGTATTTATAGTCGGGAGAGAGACCCCTGTTGAAGGATTAAGGAAATGAGGAGGAGCTAACTCCGACATACTCTTTCAAAATCTAAGAATTGCTTTTTGCATTGTCCGATTCCGTGTTAATAATTAATTCCATTTTGGTTTTTGTTGCCATGAAATCGTAGTTGTCAAACGAATGTTGACACTCGTCGTCTGTTTTACCGCGTATCTAAGAATTTTTGCTGATCGCTTCCTTATGACTAAATTCGCAGTCAATGTGCAGGTTCAAGACTAGATTCCAGTTTCACCAAAACATGCTCCTATCATTTATTCCCTGTCGCCATTTGGCGTTGCAAACGTTGGTTGGAGGTGAGAATCAGAAGTGCCTATAGCATTAATTTGTTTATGGCGAGTCTCGACTTGCCAAGACGTGATCCACATACTTGGTTTCATGATCTTCCTCTGCAATGCATATGGAATGAGACCTGCAGAATCCAGTTATGAAACCGCAGTGGACTACTGCTCACTGTTACAATTTTGAGTGGCACCTTCTACAGCATGTCCGTTTATACGTAGCCCTCTTCATCCGCTGGCCCAATCGTTGAGAGCTGTTGTAATCATCCTCAGCTTATTCCAGTGTTGGGGTTGTCCGTTCTTTTGGTTTTTTTCTTCTTGTAGACTTATTAATGTAATAGTCAATTCTCATTGGTCAACGCATTTAAATTTAAGAACAATGCTGTTACTTCTAAATTTGTCAGTTTCTGTTTTTGGGAGGCATTAAAAAAAGTTCCCTTAACCGAGACATTCTCTAAGATTTTTTTGTTTAAAGATGTTAATAACAATAGCCAATCAATGCAAAATGTCAAACATACCAACCAAATACCAATCCGTACAAGGTGTTACTAATACTACCAGGAGATTAATACAAAATTATATTAAATCCAAATTATTCTTACAAATAGAAAAGATAAGGCATACATGGTGCAACAGTTCAGCTAAAATCTAAGAAGAGGCATTGTCAAATTCCAAGTCGAACCGAATTGTAAGGTAAAAAAAGGTAGACTGTTTACAATTTACCGTTAACTCAGATCTTTGGTTTAATAAAGCATTCTTATCAAAGAAATTAGAAATTATACAGTGTAACCCGGATATAAGAGAAACCCGGATATAAAATTTTCTCTGGTCCCAAATTAGAGCCTGTGTTAATGTATATATAATAGACCAAACCCGGATATAAGAGACTTCTCCGGTCCCGACAACTCTCTTATATCCGGGTTACACTGTACAAGCTTTGTTCATAATGGAGGACTGGGAAATAAATTAACCACTTGGAAGCATGATAAACAACTTTACTCAACAGACATTGCTTTAATCAAGTTAGAGAATGTCTCGGTTAAGTATATTGTGTAGCGATTCTGACATGTTTTCGATGTCATATATATGAATTACCCGCGCTGTGCTGTGGGTTTCACTCTCGCCCCCCCCCCAGCAGGCTGATGAGCGTGTATTTAAGCAATAATGAATTAGCGACTCAGTAGATGGTAATTGTTTGAATACACGTTGGCCATCACGACATTATTCGGGCTTGTATAGCAGCAGATAAATTACATTGCTGTATTACTGGCATTTACATTAGAGTACACTTAACTGCTCATCATATCTTTTTTTTAAATACCTTGAAAATCAAAAGCTTTGCTTAATGAAGGTAAAAAAAAAAATAAATGTAAATCAAATGAAATTTTAACGAAACTAGTAAAATAAAGACTTTCTGTACACATTTGTGTAATGACTTGGGATAAACATTATCGGGCGATTAAGAAACGCTCAGAAAGACAAGTAGAAATGCCTTATAGGTGTTTGAAAGCACCAGCAGACGATAGTGATTGGTATGACCCGGGAAATCTTAAATTAGTCTTGTAGAAATACGTGCCGGATTAGTGGTTTCCGGAATAGTGATGGTAACAGTGAATTTGATCCTCACTGGACCCTTTGGACGTATGGCATTATGCCAAACTAAGTTACGCTGTGTGAATAATTTACCTGGTCCTGCTAGAATCCCAATTGGGGTTGAAAATACTATATGCACAGCTACAGACCCCCCCCTCATCTACTTCTTAAACAAAGAGCTGAGTTAATCTCGGCACTTGAAGCGTCCCAGTCGGAAATTTCCGTCCTGGGTATGACGATAAACTACGTCCAGCAGCAAGGCCTCTGATGAGGAGGTTTTGAAGAGCGTGAAACCACCTCTTAATTGCTGGTGTTACCAGGTCCACCCTGACCCGGGGCGGTAGCATCTGTTAGGGTCTCAGCTATGGGCAAGTAGTTAACCCCCCAAACTGGGGTCGAAACACTATGAAAGTGTAAAAATAGATTTTAATACCAGAAATACTTTTTGTAAAAAAGGAAACAAAAAATGTCAGCAATACATTTTTGAAGAAAAAAATATTACCAAAAATAGATTTACGAAGGAAAAAAAATATTACCAGCAATAAAAAAAAAATTGTCGGCATTAAATAACCCATTGAGGTTGATATACCGTAAAACAAACCAAACCAGTCAGAAAATTCCAAGGGAGCTAAACAATTTTTTTTTTACTTTAATTTCCAATATTTAATTGTACAAAAGGTACAAAATGTGGCACAAGGCCGAAAGGGGGGTTGGGGAAGGACGGTCATCATCTGTCTTAAATTAAACTTAGCTAGTCACAAACACTGACCCAAACATACCAACAATAATCCTAACACCAAAACACATTCTTCCATACCTTTCTTACTACATCCACCATAATTCCTCAAATTCTCTATGAAATTCTAACTAGTCCCCATATGTACAATTCAAAGTCTGGGGGGGGGGAATAACAATTTAAAAACCCCAATGAATATTTACAATATGTAACAAAAATATATACAAGAAAACGAAAACAAAATAAGATTAGTAATAAAACCCCCCACAATACCTAAATGTGGCAGAAACATCAGTTAACTGGACGAAATAATTGCGAGATTATAGAAGTAAAACAGTCATCCTTCCCAAAATCACTCACACAGACACGATAACAAAAACGAAAAACCACACACACGAAACGAAAGTCATCCCGCAACTACCAGAGAACTGACGTCACTGGCCACCTAACGCGGGAGGGGATGGGGAATTAAACTAAAGAAAAATAGGGACAGAAATAAAAGGGGGGCTAATGAGCATACATACTCTAGCTAAGTTAACCAGAAACGAGAAACTAAAGATTCAAAATAAACCTATACTAGTCTAATATCGGGACGGGTTGCCTCTGTTGAACCTATGAGGGACGAAATCCTGCACCTAACCGAGGTCCAAGTGCCACTCCAAGTCAGCTCCTCTCACTCTACACATTCGCGCAAGATTCACCCACCTTTTGCCAAATTCTGATGAAGGGAGTCGCCGCCTTTCCGTCCTAATCTTGACTTTAAGCTGATGCTTAAAGTACAAGATCAGTAGGGAAGAAGTGAACTTCTCACCTTCATAGAATCCCTTCTGACGCGTCACCCAAATCACGACTCTCATAACTCCTAGCAAGCAGTGGAACACATAAAGTTCAGACTCCGTTAACGGCGGGGCCACATTGCTACAAACAGAAGCGGCCTCAAGGACGAAAAACTTTCCCTGCAACATGCGAACCATGAGACCTTCAACAAACTTACACAATGGTGCTACCGACTTGCAATGAAAGAAGTGACCAAGGGTCTCGACTTCCCCCTCACAACGTCGGCAGTTTGGATATTTCTCCAAACCCGCTGCGCAAAGTCTTTTGCCGACCCAGAGGGCCCGACGTATCACCAGCCAGGTGAGGGATGCCTCATCGTTGTTGAGACATTTCAACCCGGAAGCCCAAGGCCAGATTGAGCGAGCCTCCTGCTTCGTAAGACCGAGCTCGTCAATCAAATCCTCATGAACGGACCCCCTGACTACCACCTGATATAATGCCCTACGAGACAACGCCTGGACGTTGTGGAGGCCAACCGTCGCCCGTAAGAGGTGTTTCAGAGCCAGACGACATTCACGGTAGAAGGAGCACTCGGCACGAGGCAAACGGCCAGCCTCCTCCTCGCCCGAGTGCACACTTCTCAAGGATGGGAAGGATCTACGGGCGTCTTCCTTCCAGAAGGCGCCCCCGTCATCCGAATCGCGACACAAACGATCCAGGAACCCGATGCGAAGCATATCGAGACGAATCTCAATGCTAGGCATACCTAGACCGCCTTCAGTAGGATGAAGGTAACAGATCTCCCGACATACCCCGGGAGCCCTGCCTCTCCACAAGAAAGAGAACAAGAGCTGTACTAATGAAAGCACTGTGGTAGACGGAAGTGGAAGTACCGAGAGTCGGTAAAGGAGAATCGGGTAGATATGTGAAACACATACCTCCGCCCTCCCCTTCAAGGAAAGATTCCTCCGAGACCACAAATTAATTGCGCTCTCGGCCTTCTCTCGTACCTCCGACCAATTCATATCCAACTGGATATCAGGACCGAACCAGACGCCGAGTATCTTGATCTTTACTTTAATTTCCAGTCACATGCCCTCGTAGGACTCTTTAAATACTACTTTGTGTCATATTCTGTTCAAGTGGGTGTGCGTATGAATATTTGCTAAGCGGACTAGTGCCTCAGTGTTGGGTAATGGCGAGCGAGCTACTGTGGTTGACCATTACAAATAAGCAGTGAGTTCAATCCACAATGGGTGCATCGTACCTAAGCTTAGTAAACGGTTATGAATGTTTTCATGGCAGTCGCTTTGTACGTAAATCAAGACTGCAAAAGTTATTTCAAAATGTTGGTATGGATTAAATGTTTTCATTTCACAGGATGATTACAATTTGTTTCCCTCCCTCGTACCTTGCCAAATATCGAGGTAAACTGTAAAGGATTTACTGTGTCGAGATAACCAAGCCACTTGGGGTAGAGGATTACTGACTAGGGTTGTTTTTATGGACGAAAGAATTCTAGATTGACTGGCTGTAGTTTATCACACTGTTTACTCTAATCTTGCTAGAGGTTGTAGTAGTCGGGAAGCATCCCCTTGGGAGTCTATTCCATGAAACAATGACTCTTGGGAAGGAGATGTCCAAATGGAACTTCCTTTGTATCAATGGAATGCGAAGGGAAACCTGACCGCCCCCCGTACCTGTCATGGCAGATTTTTAGCTGTAAATGTCTGAACTGGTAAAACTAGGAATGTAGTTCGTCAGAACCTTTTCCATATAAATAGCGCTGGACTTTCATCTGTGGAGAAAGAAGCTGTAGGTTCGAAAATAATTCATCGCCTATAAGGCTGTGTCGCGGTTTTGAACTCTGTCGAAAGCGAGGTCCAGATTTCTCCATTTTTTTTGGTCGGATTTGACTCATGACAGCGTCAGCGAAGGTCTGGAGCGGTATTGGGATCCAATCATTCGCCCCCACCCCGTGTCTTTAGAGATGGATCGTATATACGGGTTCTACTTGAGGTCTGGGAGTCCCAATGCATACTCAATGCTGAGAGTCTGAAGATTTCCTACAAGATATCTCGTTGATAATGCACGTTAAAATTCAGTTTGTAGCTGAAAATTTGATCTGTCTGGTGATATACTCTTTAGCTGTTTCTGTGGAAATATAGGAGTTATTACTTGCGGATAATTCGTGTGTACAACACTTTTCACATTGCATAGGTCCTCTCATGTTAATCCTAGACTAAACGTCCAGGAACGCTGTCTTTTGGCAGAATTGCGACCCAGTTGTAAAAAATTCCGTCTCTATTTTATATATTTAATTTTCTTTTTACGGATAATCTATTATATGAATAATCACTCTGCGGCCATCTTTTATTACATTATAATTTTCTACTTGAATTTCTGGGGCAGAGGACTTCTTTATACTTCGACTAATGCTATATTTTGACATTATCACGACATTTCAGTCCTTCTTCAGGTGTCTGTCGATCAGTCACCCTCAGTGAATTCTGAACTGAAATCTTCGATCTACGAGTTTATATTGTTCTCATTCGGCTGTCCACGTCTAACCAACATGAGTTATCCAGAGACATGTGGTATAATAACGGAGTTCAATACCTGGGCCGGGTAGTACAGACTTAGACTCAGTAGAAACAAAACTAGCAATAATAGGTGTACTAAAAATAAAATGAGATATCCCTAGAAATAATAGGTGTACTAAAAATAAAACGTGATATCCCTCGACATGGACAACGGAACCGGAACACCCTATCCACGTAGTTCATTTCTTAATTCCGTCAAGATTAACTGGATCGACAGTCACCGGAAGAACACATTACGATGATGAAGACATTAGTCCGAATGTAAGTTTTTGTAAATTTTTATCTTTCTGATTGTACTTACTCGCCCTCGTCTCTACGTGTGACACACGGTCGTTTTTTAATGTAGGGAGTGGGGGACATATGGGTGGAGGACAAAAACTGCTCATTTCTGTCACATTGGTATTCACCCGCACTACTTCTTTCGTGCAATGGGCAGGTGCTGCTGCGGGATTGGAATCTCCAGGGACTAGGCATCCCTCCAAAGCTGTTTTTGTGAAATGTCCAAGACAAACATTGCTTGGAAGGCTACACTGATTTTGCTTTTTCTGATATATAGAACTGAGAATATTCTGTCGTTAATTTGATTATTGCCGCGTCAGTAGTAAGATGTTCGCTTTAAATATAAACGGACCAAGTTTGAAATAATTAGTGATCTTGTGTATTAATTTCGCGCATGCGCGTTAATTTTGTCGACTGCACAGTATAGTAGGGTCATTTGGGCACCATCTGAGAAAAAGAGTAACATGACGCAATTCACTCCATCAGAAACTTGGAAACGGTATGGTCTACTGCTTGACATTCACGCTGAACGCTTCAATACTAATATTTCACAATATTTGGGTGTCAATCCGAGGACAGGGCAAAGGATTCGGAAAGAGTTGGAGTCTAATGGTGATTATTACAAAGGTACGGCAGCTCGGAAAACACACTTGGATACTTCTGATAAAAGTGAGGGCTTCACTCAACACGGAGTTCTACCTCAAATGCCTTGAGGAGGTAGTGCTGCCCTGGGTTAAGCGGATGGCTGCTGGAAGATACTATATTCGGCAACAGGACTCTGCAACATGCCGCACAAGGAGGGGAACCCAATCATGGCTGTCAGACAATTTCTGCGACCACATCAACCGTTATATCTGGCCACTTAATTCCCCAGTCTGCAACCCTCTTCATTATTATGTGTGGGGGTACAGTTGAGTGAGACCAACAAACCTCCTTGTAACAACAAAGATGAACTGAAGGCAAGGATTATGGCAGAATTTATAAACTTAAACAAGGAAACCGCCCAGAGGAGTTGAAGATTTCAAAGTCGTCTGGAGGCCGTGGTTGAAGCCAATGGCGAATTTATTGAATACATTTACTCTTTAGAATTTCAATATATTTGTGTAATTTTGCTAAATATATCTGTTAAAATGAGATGTCAGTGTTATTTTCATCTCTTTGTCTAAATTTATTTTTTGGAAATATGTAAATTGCTATGAAAGCTGCTACAGCAACTAAGTAAGCAACGATATTTCGATAATCATTTTTTTAAAAATTTTTTTTTTAACAATTTATGAATGAATTGCAATGGTGGTGTTATTGTTAACAAGAAAAAAAGTGGAAATGATAAAACAGACTGAGATAAGACATGGTTAAGATAAGCTAAACAGTTTTTATTTCCCGTGATTTACAAGGTTCGATGGCTTGCTCCTTCTGGGGTATCGTAGCTCAGTCTTGGGAGACTGAGTGTTATCTCGGTGTGTAACACAAGGTAGTATTCACAAACAGAAAATAGACATGCATATGGAGTCGAGTGAGATGGACTGGTGTTTGATCATATCAACACAAGCTATCACATTGTAATAGTCGAGTTAGTCTCTGTCGCTGGCCGAATGCGTCTCTGTTGATGGAAGAGCTATGGTGTCCCTACTGATGACTTGATTAAGCTCGTTTGTCGTGGGATCCGTTGCTAATGCCAGCCTGGATATTTATTGTACCGAAAAAGTGAAAGGACTCTGGTCTTAACCTGTGATAGATTTAACCTAAGTTAATCAAAATGATTGGCTCATCCGTACAAATATTTCTTCCACAGCATATTCCCTCCCCCGTTCATACTAAAGTCACCATATCTCATTTACTCTGAATTTCATAACTAGACCATATGTACAATTTCAACGTGGTGGTGGGGGACATATTAAAACTCCCCAATGCTACATAGATGATAACAATTATTTACAAACCTGTTGGTATTTGTGATTCCCTTCAGCACCCCGCTCTTTACTGGTCTTACGGGGATTCAGTGGTTCAGAAAAGGCAGCCGGGGGTGTACTGTGGATTTTCTGATTGGTCAGAAAATATGATTTATGACCTTTTGGTATTTTTTAGGTAGGAGCGTCGAAATGTGCACTTCCGTTTGAATTAAAGAATTGGCGTTCAGACACAGAACGAAGGAAAATTTGGGGGTTCACAAATTTAGCTAATTCGTGAAAC
>CAXIWW010000685.1:62500-85000 GCA_964036315.1 Acanthosepion esculentum
TTAAGATCATTAAAAGCCGTAACACAAGTTATTGCTTGTGCAGTTGCCTTGACCTCAAAGAAATCACGTAGTTGTTGAATTACAAAGAGTGAATTTGCCTTTAGGAGCAGACATTTTGTAAGACAATTAACCAGAGTAGGCGTTTGAGAGAATAAGGCCAGTGTGTGACGGACATAATCTGGATTGGAAAGGCACCTCAAGGCTATGGGAGAGATGTATATGATAGCTGAGAATTACCTTACTCGGTTGACTAGTTGAACAGTAGGATTACAGTGCAAAGAAACATGTTTCAGGTAATTTCATACGTGGCTAGTATGTTTAAAATTCAATTTGAAAATTTGGAGTCAGTTTTTCTTTCTTATGTATAAACTATGTACTTCTGTTATGTGCCAATTTCTTTTAGGGCGTGGGCGATTATAGCTCTCCCCAGCTTCCTATCTAAGTAATTTTTTCCCTTTGCCATCCTTAGTTCTTATTTTCACGTAAGCTTGTTAGGTGTGTTGTTGTTTTTCTCTACTTTTGAGTGTTAAGTTCTATAGGTCTCAAATTTTCGTGATGTCTTTATTAGAAATTTAATCTGTTTTTCTAATTGTACGCATAATTTCCCTCTTAGTTTCTATATTCCTTCCACTTATTACTTACATCATATTTCAAAGGAATTCTTTAGGATTCGTTGGTGGAATCACATCTCTGATACCAGCTCGCCACTTTTGTTACGATGTGTGGACGTTTTTCAGAAAATATTTAATGACTGCTGGCACTTTTGTCCCGCAAACAATATTTAACGGACTTGTGTGAGTCAGGGAAAACCAAGACATTAAAAACTTAGCTATCTAAAAAAAAAATGTGTGTATGTATAATTAATCTATATAGTATGCATATAATCAGTCGACCGTGGAAAATAACGTTTCCAAGCGAGGACGCCTTCATCTGCATCCTAATACATCTTGAAGGAAAAGGAATTTAAAAAAATTTTTTTTTTTTTTAAAACAGCGCCACCTAACGGTCGTTTGGCAAAGCCAAGTGGGGGTAAATCACATTTCTAGTCTCTTTATCTATGAGGAAATTATCCAGCATTTACTGCCATATAAATTAGATATTGCATAGCAATTCAGGAAATTCAGTTTTTTTGAAGGCATGTTACGCTATTCCGCCTTCGAATTTGTCATGTTTCGTTATTACACTATTAAATTTCTGTAACTGCTTGATTCTGATATCGAACTTCTTTTTTTTAATGCTTGTTTTGTGTGGACATTTGATAATCTTTCCTTTTTTCTAAATTGGTTTTCAATGCATTTGTTTTTTTAAATGTCTGAGTTAAATAGCAATAAGGAGAAAAAGACCGAGGGCCGAAAACCAGTCTTGCAAGTTCCACGTCAGAAAATCTCAATTTTCAGTCTCTCAATCCCTCACCCACATAATCGATTTCCCCACGCGTTTTGCCTACAACCGTGACTGTAAGGCCTCACTCCTCGACCTGTATTTTACCTCCATCCCTTGTAGTGCCACGCAGCTCTGTCCTATCGGTAACTCCGATCATGCTGTCGTGTCTGTTAGCATCTCCTTCAGCCCCACCCCCTGCAAAGAGCCTCCTACCACCAGAACCACATTCTGCTACCAACGGGCTGACTGGGACTCGTTTCGTGACTTCCTCCGCGATGTCCCCTGGGATTCTATATTTAAGCTCCCCACTCATGATTGTGCTTCTGAGTTCTCTTCCTGGATTAAAGCCGGTATCGAAGCTTTCATCCCCTCCAGGAAATTCAAGGACAAACTGCGCTCCTCCCCCTGGTTCACAGCTGCTTGCTCAGCCGCCATTGCCCATAGGAACCACTTCTTCCACCGTTTTCGTAGTGATATGTCCGACTCCAACAGATGTCTGTTTACCTCTGCCCGCAACGAGTGTAAGAGTACCCTCGACGATGCCAAGTCACTATTTGCTGCTCGGATGAAGGAACGTATTGCATCCCGCAAATTTGGCTCCAAAGACTATTGGCGCCTCTGCAAGGGCGTTCTAAATAATAACAAACCCTCCATTCCTCCCCTGTTCAATCAGTTTGAGGTCCTGACCACCTCTGCCGACAAGGCCGAATGCTTCGCTCGGAAGTTTTCTTCCAATTCTACGCTTGACTCTTCAGGGGTACCCTTGCCCGATTTCCCTCCCAGAACTGAGGCCCTCCTGGACGGCTTGCACATAACCCCGTCGTCGGTATTGGGCATTATTTCTAACTTAGATCACCACAAGGCTACCGGTGGTGATGGAATACTAGCCATTGTCAAGAAATGCGCACCTGAACTGGCGCCTGCTCTCTCTAAATTGTACAACCGCTGCCTCAAGGAGTCCTGTTTTCCTGACTGCTGGAAGTCCTCAACCATTGTTCCTGTCTTTAAGAACTCTGGCGACCACTCCAACCCTTCCAATTACCGTCCTATCAGTCTCCTACCCCTCTTCGGCAAAGTCTTCGAGGCCATTATCAACGCCGAAGTGATTAATCACCTGATATCCCACGATCTGCTCTCAGACAAGCAGTATGGTTTCCGCTTTGCCCGATCTACTGCCGATGTGCTTACGGCCATCACTGAATTTGTCTACCAAGCTATCCATAATAACGGCGAAGCTCGTGCCGTGGCCCGTGACATCTCCAAAGCATTCGATAGTTTGGCATGCCGGCCTCCTTCGCAAGCTCCAGGGTTATGGTATCACAGGTCGATTGTTTGACTTAATACAATCATTTTTGTCAAACCGGGATTTGAAGGTTGTTCTCAGTGGATTCATCTCCAGCTCCTATCCCACTAACGCAGGTGTTCCTCAAGGCTCCATCCTTGTCCCTACTCTGTTCCTCATATTTATAAACGACCTTCCTGACGCCATAGACTCCCAAGTCGGCATCTACGCTGACGACACCACTATTTACTCCTGCCTCAAACACAAATCTAGTGAGGCGGACAAAATTAACCTGGCAGCTCAAATTGAAAAGGACCTCCAATCGGTTGTGGACTGCGGAGAGAAATGGATGGTCAACTTTAACGCCTCTAAAACAAAACTGCTCTCCATTAACCACCACAAGGATCCATCCCTGCATCCCATTAGAATGTCTGAAGACCAACTTCTCGAGAGCTCCTCTCTGCGGCTGCTCGGTTTCACGCTGTCTGCTGATCTGAGATGGAACAAATACATCGAGTCAGTTGCATCAGCCACCGCAAGGAAAGTTGGTTCTCTGTGCCGAGCCAGGAAATTTTTCTCCCCGGAATCGATCCTCCAAGTCTATAAATCGACCATTCGCCCTTGCATGGAGTATTTCTGCCACATATGGTCTGGGGCCCCTGCTGTTTGCCTCAACGTTCTTGATAAGATCCAAAGACGGATAGGCAACGTGATTGGCCCTGATCTGTCATCTCATCTGCAGTCGCTCTCTCACAGACGCGATGTTGCCTCGCTCTGCCTTTTTTACAAGTACTTTCACGGTAATTGCTCCGAGGAGCTGCTTTCGCTTGTCCCTAGGCCTCGTGAATTTAAACGCCCCACGAGGCTGGCATCCCGCTCCCACCCCTACACCGTGGAAACTGTTAGATGCAGACGTCTCTTCTACTCCAATAGCTTCATGTCTCGCACATCTCGCCTATGGAACTCCCTTCCCTATTACTGTTTCCCTGACAATTACAATCTCCAACGGTTTCAGTGTAGCTCAATCAACATCTCCAGTTGCCTTGATCTATCCACTTCCCTTCTCCACATCCTTTCATTTTTCATTCCTATCTGCTCTCGCTCCAAATCTTCTGCAACCCCCTTGCCTTGATCGACCCACTGTCTTTCTCTTTCTCCACATCCTCTCCTTTTCCACTCCTATCTGCTCTACCTCCAACCCTTCTTTAACCCCTTGCGTGATAGTGGCTTCCAGCCTTACTTGGAGTGATACGCTTAAAAAAAAAAAAAATGTCTAAATGAAAAAGGTAAGAATTCATCCCTCTCCATACAATCCGAAGATGTACAAAACGACCCTCTTAATTTTCGCTGGTGACCTAATACACCATGAGTGTAAGATTTCTGAACATGTACAAATATTTTTTTATTTATTTATTTATTTATTTTTACACAAAATACATGAAAATGTACAATGACATGAAGGGGAGGGGGATGTACATATTAAATTAAAAAATAAACAAAACATTCAAACGTAATTAAATTTATCTTTTGAGGAACCTTTCAACCCATAAAAACCAGAACAGCTGTTGTATTCTATCAATAAACAGAATCAAGCTCATTCGCTAGTGTCTGGGGAAGGACGAAAAAAAAAAAAACGACTTGGAAGTGGGGAAATATAACAGGCTGGTTCAATCAAGATAAAAAGCGAAGATTAAAAAACAAAAACTGGAGAGATTGGGAATCTTGACAAAAACCATAACACTTGTTTAACCAATGGTTGAGTCTGTTAGGGATTCGCCCCGTTGTGACTTCAGGCTAAAACAGGAAATCAAGATTGGCCTGATCTAGGCGAACCAGGCTCGCAACTATCATCCACCTTTTGTTGAAATCTGTCGAAAACCAATCGTTTTCTATCAGATGTGATCTTCATCCTAAGCTGATGCCCAAAGAATCCAATCGGATTCTGATGTGAATAGTGTTCGTTCCGTAAGATTCCCTCTATTCGCGTCACCCACACCCCCATTCTTACCACGCCAAGCAGTGTTAGAAACACCAATCGTTTTATCTCGGACTACAGGAGCGACACATTGTTGCACACATACACGAGATCGATGAACACAAGACGTTCGGGATCGATACGAGGTGTCAATATGATCCGAAAACGGGCGCACCAGTGAACAGTGAAAGAAAACTTGAACGGCTATCTCCTCCAACCCACGATTCCACCGGTACCCATCAGGCATGTCAACCATGCCCGCTTTGAAAATGACGTCATTAAGAGGCATCGCATTCCAGGCCAATCGCCAGGTCAGTAAACACTCAGCGTTACCGAGATAATACCCCGCTGGAGTCCAGGACCAGAAAGGAACGCAACTCATCCGCCGACAATCCAAGCCGGTCACGGAGCGGATCTGACGCGAACACCTCTGCTAATGCCCGACAAAGCTTGGTGTTGACTTCAGTGTCCACTTACATTGAGCCACCTCTCAATGATAACACGATGAACACGACCACAACGTGCTGTCCGTTGTCATATGTCCCAAAGGCCATCGTTGGTTGAAATATCCTCTGCTTGCTTCTACATACGCATGCTCCCGTCGGATCATTTGCTGGTGGGCCCTTTCTCACTTGTTGAATTGTTTCGCAGGATCCCATGACACATCGATGAAGCGTTGCTGCATTACTAATGTCTGCTGCATATACCAATTTTTGGTGGCCATACAGATGAAAATCTAAAAAATTGAGGTCTAGGGAACGTGCAGGCCATGGAACCGGTCCTCCCCTACTTTACCATATTTCATGGAAGATGCTAGCCAGTGCATCGCGAATAATGTGACTAAAATCTTCTGGATCCCCCATCATGCATGAACCACATGCGTTTTCGTATTAGCAGGTGTACATCCTCTAGCAGGTCTGGAAGTGTTCGAAAGAAAGTCCTTGCAGACATCTGCCGTAAGACGTACTGAGAGAACATATGGACCTACCAGACAGTCGCCTACATTTCCTGTCCGTACATTAATTGTTAACTGATGCTGGTTTCTAGCCTGTATTGTGCCATGGAAATTTCGATCCGCCCACAAATGTTGGATGTGTAAGTCTCTTCCAAATGTGCTCCATTCGTAAACAAAGCCGAAGAAAAACAACGGATCGGCAGTTTGTGCAATAAACCATTGGCAAAAGTTTTTAGGGCAAAAGACCCTGCACATGGTGCAAATGATACGGGTACAGGAGCTGCTCTTGGAATACTCCCTATGCGGTACTATGAGATATACGACATGCTAGGGCACTTGACGTGTGCTGATACCATGATCGTCTCCGACAGCGTGTAGAATGTGTTCTTCGTGGTCAGACGTACGAGCGGATCTCTGTCTTCCTCGATCCATAGTTTGTGGTGCCACGGATTCTCTCAGCAGCGCGACGATAAACAACAGCAAAGGTTGGATGACTCGGCTGCCTTCGGTCTGGAAACGCAATCTGATACAGCCGTGCAGCCTCGCGTCCATTAATATTCGCGCGGCCGTATCTCACGATATGGATATCCTGCTATTGTTAAATGGAACATTTCTCAGTTAACTTACTACTGCTCACATTAAACGTTGAAAACAGACTAGCCCCAAATATATACGAATGACAAATATAACGTAGTCTACATGGTGACACACAGTGCCATTTACCGTAAACCTCCTTTAAATTTAATTACTCAAAAACGAAGGACATATCTTTATATGGATTTGTCCTGGTTTTGGTGTTAAGAACCCGCCCCCAAAGTTTGTAAAAAGTATTTTTGATACAGTGTGTGTGTGTGTGTGTGTATGTATATATATATATATATATATCTCGATTGTTGGCAACATCGTGTCAATTCTAATGCTAGCAAAACATCCACCAGATCATGGCGCCAAACCCGTCAAGAAGTATCTGAATTGCCAGCTGTCTATAACTGCGTCCTAAGACCAATGATGAAAAAAAGGCTCTGGGCGAGTAAAGCCTGGCGGTTTTGGCAAAAATCATCCCTCGTTGAACATTGTGGACTGGCGCTACATATACACAAAGAACTGTACCAAATAGCAGAAACCACATCACTTGAAGACTTTCAGCAGCAGCAACAACTAAGATGGATGGCACGTGTAACTAGAAGAGAAAATAATGACATCAAGATGTTGACACTCCGCACTACTTCAAATAAAAGGTTAGGAAGGAAACCTCCATCAATACTAGAAAGAGTGATAACAGCTACTGGGCTTGAGAAGAGAAAATAATGACATAATTGAGATGTTGGCATTCCACACTACTTCAAATAAAAGGTTAGGAAGGAAACCTCCATCAATACTGGAAAGAGTGATGAGTTACTGAACTTGAGAAACCAGTTTTCCTGTTTTTTAAAAAAAGTGTTTTAACAGAAAGGATTTTATAAATTTCAACCGAAAACAATACTGGCTGCTCGGCCAATGAATGCCAAATGTTTCCTTATAGGGAAACTGTTAATATTACCATGGTCATTACTCAGACTAACAGTCGCATTTGATCCACCATGTCATGACGTTTTGAAATTTGTTCAAAGGACCGTTTTTCTTTCAGTCTGGTATTTAAAAATACATATATAATAATTAAAAAAATATCTCTTGTGAGACCTATATAGATGTGTATTTAAAAAAAATGATACATGAATGGATTTAAAATAAGATAATAAGTGTGCAGGCGGCAGATTCTTATTTTTTTAATATGAATAACAGACCGTTTCGGGATATTATATATATATATATATATATATATATATATATATATATATATATAAAATTTTCTCTTAGTTTTTAAAAATCTGTTTTAAATCGTTTTACGTCGTCCCCCACCACCCCAAAATGTTAATATTTGATTAATCTATCTCTTCAGCATCTACATTTTTTAATCACTTCATTCATATCTGTTGTATTTTTATTAATTCCTATAAATAATACAATTAATTCTAATTGATGTCTCCTCCTTCACTGAGCCAACTGCATTAAACGTTTTGAATTATTAATCATCAATTGATTGAACTTGGCGGTTAGACGTGAAAAATAAATTGCACACATAGTTTTATCATGAGAAATATATAAAATTATTCTACATCATTTTTTAAAAACTTCAAGTAGTTTTTTATTTTTTTTTAATAATACAGTTAAATGAAAAAAAGATAATTGAACTAATAATTTCTCTAAGAAGTAATAGGTAAGAAATCAATACCGATTTTAAAAATATTCCTGGTAAAATAAATGGCTCTGTCATTATCTTTTCTATTCGAATCAGCTTGTTCTGCTTTGTTCATATTATATTCGTTGTATCCTCCGGCCTTTTAAGGCCTAAAAAGACCTGAGTACAACGGCCTAAATATTGCGAGTGTTATATCACAACCAAGATGATCATGGATGGCGCGAACAGAAGCGAAAAAAACTTAAAATCGAGCTAGTAAAAAAAATAAATAAAAATATTTAAATAAATTCCCACGCACAAAAACAAGCTTAATACGAATGAAACTATAATAGCGCTTCTACTACAAGAAATTGAGATCCGCCGAGTGCAATAAGGACCCCAGCTACTTGAGCAACATTTGTACGTGAAACATTAGTACCCTTAGAGAGGAGAGGCAAAAAATCGTTTCCTTTAAGTACGCGGCACGTGTCAGGCAACTAGGACTACTCCCAGTTTGCTTTGCTGATGTCATAATGGCGCTCTGTAACGTCAGTCACGTGGACCTACACACATCTGCCACTCAGCTCCTCCTCTTTTCTCTATCTCTATCACTTTTTAGTTTTCACTTCGCCGTAGCAAAATCACTTTCTCTTTTTGCGAGCTCTTCCTGTGTCTCTGTTAGTTGTCCGTCTATTAACTCCTCTCTCTCTTTCCTTCTTTCTTTCATATCTCCCCCCCCCCTCTTTACTTTCTGCTTCTCGCAAAGTATGATGAAATGCGGAACAACCTCGAAATCCAGTCGTTGTTTATTTTATTTTTCCCCGCGCAAAATTCCTCCGAATAACGCAAAGAAAGGTGTTTTTTTTTTTTTTTTTTTTTGGTTGTTTTTTGTTTTTATTAAATAACGAAAGCTATTTTATTTCGGAAACTAAATTTCAAGTTGTCGTTTTCTTAAAATAAAAAATAAAGTTCGGCTTAGAGTTTATTTTCTAAAAAAAGCTTTAAGAATGCGTTTTCATTTTTAAAAATTAATTTTAAACCTTTGGTATCGAAAATCTTAGCGAAAAAGTGGAGGTACCTAAAAATTATATTTATCATGGAGCTAATAACCGTGTGTCGGCCATTCAAACGGGAAATGTCTGTTTACCTTGAAATTAAATTTCTCCGACATATTTTTTCTTTTTTTTCTATTTTTTTTTTTCTGGCTTTGAGCATCGACTGTAGAAAAGCTGCATTTTTTTTGTCCCCACAGCAGACGATCTGTTGTTTTAGCTTAAAAGCAGCGCCCAGTGAGAATCGAAATTTACTAAATTGCGCGAATTAGTTTGCAACATGAATTCGGTACTTTAAAAAAAAAATTTTTTTTATTTAATTGGCATTTATTCTGAGTTTGACAGTGATTGATTCGCATCTGAACGTATCCACATCATCATAAATGTTATCTATCAACGATAGTTTAAAGCCAGTCATACAATTAAATACAAGCTGAGACTAAGTTCACAAAGTTCTGGAATTTCTGTATTCATTTTGCAAGGCTACAAGTCACTGTGCGTGAGATATTAGCTATTTTAAGCGACTAAACGATTCTTTTTTTTCGTTATTCATTTTCTTCTTTCTCTTTTTCACCTCTAATTTGCATAAGCGCATTGCTCTCACCCAGGAAGTTAAAGTTCGTGAGAATTGTAAGATCACTCCACCCACATTCTCAGCCAATAATTGTATCAACATGGCTGTAGGAAAATACTTGCAAACACTGTCCTGATGTATATTTATTTTACTTTATTTTATTTAACGAAAGTAGAAGTCCGTTGAGAAAAATTTGAGTAGAAGTCGAGGTTTGCGTGTTTAAATCATTGATATAGTATTGCATGACGGTTTCATTCAAATTTTGTATTAAGGAAGTTTGAATTTAAGACGCGTTTTTCACATCTTACACCCACTGTTTTTCTTTTATTATATATTATATTTAAAGATGAGAAAGCATTTTTTCAGAAAGCGATAGTCGGCAGAGTCCCTGACAATCCAAGAAATATATGCATTTCAAACAACTTCTATTCGTCTACTTTTGATAGTATGCAACTGTATATCACTTCTGTGATCAACAAACTCTCTTACCTTTGTTTGAAACATTTTTTAATATTATTGATACTTCAAGCGTATAAATTCATAAAAAAATTTCTTGTTTTGTTAAAATTACTCGTGTGTTTCCTCGTCATTATCATTCTCCATTAATCTATAAAGCGTGGGTAAATGAACTATTTATATTAACCCCTAAGCCTTCCGCCACTATAACGTATTAGGTGTAGATATTCCTCACTAAAAACTGACCTTATGTCACAATTTGTCATTGTTGGTTCGGTTAGCAAGTACATTATCATTAACTGTCTCTTTTCGCAAACTATTGATAGTCGTTTATAGAATCATTTCTTAAACGTGGCCTTATGACTATGTCGGAGTTAGCTCCTCCTCAGTTCCTTATTCCTCCAACAGGGGTCTCTCTCCCCTGAGTATAAATACTGGCTGACCCTTCTCTCTCTTTCGACTCAGGCCTTGGGCCGCAACCTCGCGCGGAGGCGAGGTAAAACTTTCTCTTTTTCACTTAGGCCGATATGTGACATCTCACAGATACAGCGTTTCCCATATTCTGGGAACACGCTAAGAACAATACACGTACGTACGGACACTCAACACAACACGCACACATAACTTCTCCATACAAACACTATGTAACTTTTCATGTCTTCGTGTATTAATATATTTGTTTACTCATAATATATATTTGTTTACCCATGTATATCGATCTTGTTTGTTTTCTTTGTCTTCTTCGGACTTATTCAATGTCCGACATTCTCATGTAGCTGGACCGGCTAGCAGGAAAGTTTAACCTTCTGATATCTCTTCACATCTTCAACCCGCACGGTCCGCTACAACTACACTCCAATAACTACTTAGAATGTCCTGACCTTATTCAAGGTCAAGAAAAATAAGTCCTTACATTAAAAGCTATAAAGTAAGAAAGTAAATTCAATTTTCGATTAGTATTAAGTTTATAATTTGAGGAAAGCACTCGCCCACTGTAGCGCGCTGTTTAGCATACACATCTTGCAGACCAACGAGTTGATATAGTGATTTCGATCTTCCGTGAACACCCCACTGCTGTAACCATCTACTACATTAAAATATACTTAATAAATAGCACAAAAATCCTAGCAAGATCGTTTGTAATTTGGTCTCCCATAGACTGAGTTTGAATGTCTTGTTTTAACTGATGCTTAGGATCAGTTAAAAAAGGATAAAAGTTATCATTTCCAAAGCCTGTCGGAAAAGAGCTATGACTTCCAAAGCCTGTCGAAAAGGAGCTTTCTTCTTAATCATTTTCAAATTAAGTCTAATTATACGGTGCTTCTACTCTGGTTTCATATTCTAATCGGAATTAAACGGTTGTCAAATTTGAAGATAATTCCGTAATTCAAGTAAAATTCATATATTGCTAAAGGTGCTGAAAAAAAAAGGTCAATTCATTGTATCGCTCCGGAAAGTACGTCAATCCTTTTACTATGCTTTATGATTACAAGAGTCAGATTATACCAAAAATGGAATATTGCTGGGCTGGAGCTGCTCAATCCCCATTATCGAGACTTGATAGAGTTCAAAAGCTTTTACGCGGTTGGGAAAAACTCATTGTCCACTCTGAATACCCCTTTTGCCACAGACACAACGTTGTGAGCCAGTCGCTAATCTTGATCGCTTTTCTATTTCCATGGAAAATGTCCAGATGAACTCTTTTCTTTAGTTTCACTAATTCAGACCTTTATACCGAGGACACGTCATGCCACTTTCACGGAACCGGGACACCCTCACCTACATCCGTTTTCTAAAGATGGGAATAAAGTGGCACTTAGCTTCCCAAATGAACTGTCACTTTCTGGCAAAGATTCTCGTGTGGCTGCTTCCCTGAACGCTACAATGTTAACCTCTTCAAATCAAGAGCCAATCGTTATCTATACTCTTTATCCTCATACGGTTCACGTCTTACCACCTCTTCTAACCATTATATCATATGCCCAGTGGTGGCATCCTACCGGTTAGCATCAGTCCGTGCGAACCGATTCTAAAAATTCTAAAAGCTTAACGAACCGGTTGTTGGATTATCAGAAAATAATCTCATATATTAATAGCCGATGGTCTAGGTAAAATGTTAGTTGCGCTACGCTGGTGCGAAAGCGGGTTGGGATAAAGAGATATCTTTTGGGACTGTAGCGATTCATTTCCAATATGGCTAAGAAACCATGACAAGAAATTCTGAACAGAAATATGATGAGAACAGAATTTCAATCTGGAAATAAAATGTTTTCTATTAAATTAGCAAAATGGTTTAATTCGTTTTGATACTATAAAGTGATTTATTTCCATTCTCAGATTGAAAAGAAAATAAGCAGAATAGATTCCTAAAGATTACATGCCTTTACAGAATCAGTTCCTTGAAATTTGGGATGCCATCATTCGGTGTATGTCTAACGTTTTTGTTAATTCTGTTTATAATTTGCACATTAATTAATGTACATAATCATTAAAGTAAAATTTAAAGCTACTTTTAATTTGTTAGTAAAAATCACTTCAGTTAATTTTTCTGTAGTAGAGAATCAAAAAATATATTCTTTGATTTCCTGTGAAAGAATAGTATTTGACCATTTCCCAGGGACAGATTGTAAAGTCACGTTTTTATTCTTTTAAGAATATCTGTCATTGTTTGTTTTTCAGGTCGATACATCCCACAAGTGGCCAGGCTGCTGGGGGATGGGTGTTTTATTCTGACAAAGGAAATTGTCTTGAAGTTAAAAATGAGATAAATCTTCTAGTCATAATTTTGATAGTTCTTTCATTGGATTTTTTGAACTGCAGCGATTTAGTTCCAATATGGCTAAGAAACCATAACACAGCTGATGGCATTAGTCAAAAAGCATCATACGTCTGAACAGAATTTCAATCTGGAACTATCTTAATAAATGTTTTCTATTAAATTAGCAAAATGGTTTAATTCTTGTCGATACTATGAAGTGATTGTTTCCATTCTTAGATTGAAAAGAAAATAAGCAGAATATAGTTTCATAAAGATTACCTGCCTTTATGAGGCTATTATTGCATATACCTCATTAATCATTAACATTTTAACATTACCTCTCTATTTTGAGTAGTTCTCAAGTTTTGTATTGGATGACTTCTAGTATACAGAAAGTTTTATTGGTATTTGATATATTTATCAAGTTTTAAATGGTGCTGGTATGCCTAGTTCTCTCTCTCTAACCTTCCAACTGTGGCGTGCGTGACTGTCGCCACAAGTTACTCATTGTTTCTGCGATTCCCATAGAAAGCAAGTTCCTCACACGATGAAGTTGCTAGCCCCAAACCGGATTTTGAAGTCAGATTTGTCTGTCTCCTAGACTTGTTGCCAATCAAGGCTGATGATTCTAGTTTGCTTTATATGTACGTAGATGCGTTTATATCGCAGGGATTTAAGGTCCATGTTTCTTTCATGTGTACTAACATTAATGTTTGTTGTATTTTGACATCTACCAACATCCAATTAATTTCCCTATTTCACATTTGATTGTTTTAAACGTCAATTATATCTAATAAACTTCCAAATCCAGGACCTTCACACTCCGTGGAGGACCCCCTTCATGGTTGATCATGTTTTCAGGGATGTAGCCATACTCCTCACTCTTGGCCAATTGCAGGTTGGGTTTATAATTCACGAATCACTGAATATACAGAAGCTGTCAGTCAAATGGGTGACCAAATGTTTGAATGCCAACTAGAAACAATATTAATTGAACACCTCTAAGTTAATTTTTGCAAGTATTTTCAATGATCTCGTGATTGCTTTGGGGATGACTCGGTTCTGTTAATGAAATCGTTACATCACTTTGATCGTGAGGCTTAACAAAATACCATGCAGTCGCAGCATCCGGGTTCTAGAAGACTGAAAAAAATAACTTAATCACCTTTTAAGGCATACATTTCATGTTTGGAAATATTTTTTTTTTAATTCTCACTTTCCGCCTTTTGACCCTGTGCTCTACTAAGTAAATTTCAGTAAATATTAGTGCATTACCGTTCTGGATAAAATCCCGGTGGGTGGTGTTAGTAACGTTAGCCCAGAGTTACTCTCTTTTTGAGTCACTGCTAATGTCCTGTTATTACAAATAGAATCAGTAAGACAATGAATTAATCACGATTGCGATATAACAAAGGACTGATCGGAAGGTTTTGAGAAGCGTGAAACCTCCTCTTAATTGCTAGAGTCCCAAGATCCGCCCAAATCCGTGTTGGTAGCATCAACTATGGGGAAATAGTGAACCACCCCCAAAGTGGGGTAAAAACACTGAAATTATAAAAATACGTTTTTATAGTAAAAATTTTCAGAAATAGATTTTAATAATGAAAAAAATTACCAAAGCGCTAAAGAAAAATTAAATGACCCATATGGAGTTGATATGCCGTTAACCAAACAAAAATATATCGAAGACTTTTAATAGGATTTGAAATTGGGAGTTGCTATTCAAGTCAAAGCATCAGGAATTCATATTCTGTTTATGCTACTATTTTGGGACATTCTATTTTCGCTTTTGCAGGTCTTAATTTTAAGGACCTTTTTTGGCGGCAGAATTTTTCTCTGCTCAAATCTAACGATTGTAGTATCTCTAATAGAAGAATGAGCGAACTTCTGGAGTTCATTTTAAAACTCCGTGCATCAGTATTATTCCTAGCTGTTGCATTTCTGATGTGAAATTGGGACTTCTTGTCAAGTCATCAAGTTCGTGTTTCGTTTTATATGGGTTAATATTAACCTGAATTTAAGGAAAAAAAATATTTCCCTGTCTGTCAGGCTTAGAATACACCGACTTTGTTCTTTGCAGGACACGACACACTCTAAAAGTGATTCACTTTCTCGGTGGATACATGCAGATGCTAGTATAAATCAGGCCAAAGTTTACATTTTTGGAGTTGTGAACCGGAACTATGTCTACCAATTAATTAATTAATTTAATTAATTCACTGACATTTTATGCTATGCTACTTATATTCGACATTAAGAGCCTTTCCTATAAATAGCTTCATACTAATTGTTCTAATGAAATTTCCTCTGTGCTTTCTATTAAATTATAATCATTGTAAATATTCATTGGAGTTTCATTTTTAAATGTATTTTTAACCTCCCCCCTCCCCCAGATAAATCGTACATACGACAACTACTTAGGACTTCATAGAGAGTTTGAGGTATTATGGAGGCGGTAGTAAGAATGTGTTGTTTGGGTCAGTAATTGTGGCTAACTAAGTTTAAGATCCTCCTTTTGGCCTTGTGCCACATTTTTGTATTTATAAAATAAATATTACTTTACTCTATAGTACCTCGACTTTATGAATTTAAGCGCAGTATTAGACTGGCAGTTAGGTCTCATCATTTTACAGTCGAAATGGCTAGATGTAACCGTAAGTTCTATGCTAACAGTTTATCGCCTACGTGTTTGTGGAACTCTCTTCCGGCTTCTTGCTTTCCAGCTTTGAATTTCAAAAATGTATATTACAATGTCAATCGTTATGTTCTTAATTCCTGTTCTTTTATTTTTCTCTCTCCTTAATAGTGTTTTTTTTTTTGTCTTACATTCAGTACCTCTTAGAGTCTTAATCGCGTTATTGTTTTATTTGGGCTGAAAGGATTAAAATAGAAAAAATGTAACACAAAAAGCGTTGATAGCTACTTAAAGTAACCAACCTTATATCACCAAAAGACAAATGGAGTAGACGTCTTTGTAAACGCAGTGATTCACACGAAAGCTACGATTCCGTTTTTAAGAACAAACTTACTAATTACTGACTGTCCTCATTACATCGGATTCTGTTTTTTTTTTGTTTTGTTTTTGTTTTTCTGAAAATAAATTTTCTCCGTTTCACTTGTTTTAGCATTGACCCATTTTTCATTCAATTTTTATACACATTCATCATGGCTCGCAATTTTCACGTGATTCTCGAAGACGTTTATCATATTCTTCATCAACCTTGACTATTTTTAGAACTGTCTTACAGTACTTAACTTTTTCTAAAAATGCAAGGCATCATAAACAGACGAGCAGATTATTTTTCCCGCGCTTAAATAAGCGTATATATTTATATCTTTAACGATAATTCTAACTCGGGTATTTTTACACTTGTACGTGAAAAGAAAACATACACGTCAAAAATATGAGTACAAACATATTACAATAATTCACATTATCCGAAGTTTTTATTTCCCAGGTTGTACTTGTTCGCTGTCAAAAATCTCTTGTTTTTTTGTTTTTTTTTATTTCACCCGAACCAAGGCGATAATGCCACTAAGACGAAAGAGGTTACCGGGAATGAAAGCGAAAAAGACTTTAGAAAGGACCGGAAACTCAAACAGGAAACAAGGGATAAACATCTACTCCTGTTAAATAAACAGAAAAGGAAACCATTTGTTAATGGTAAAATTAGCAGTTTTCCTATAAGGAAACATTCAGTATTCATTGACTGAACACCCAGTGCTACTGTCAGTCAAAATTTATAAACTCTTTCTCTTAAAACAATTCTTCAGGAAAAGATTTCTCAAGTCCAGAAGGCATTATAGTTCTTTCCGGTATTGATGGAAGTTTCCTTCCTAACCATTTGTTTCAAATAGGGACCTCCACTTTTTTGGCATAAATTTTCGATACCTATGGTTTAAAATTGAATTAAAAAAATGAAAAATCTTTCTTGAAGATTTCATTTTAGCTTTAATTGAAAGTTTAATAATTAAATGAAATATTCTGGTGTATTTCAGATAGAAATTATATAGATTGGAATGTCAAATTTAATTTCGATTTCTTAAAATTTTCTTAAAAGCGGCCATTTTCCTAGTTTTAAGAAATTTGTAAACAAACCAAATTTTTCTATTCTAAATTTCTTTCAAAAAATAAATATATATTTCTGACACGTTATTTTAGTAAAATTAAAAAAAATTAAAGTTAAGTTAATCTGATTTGAAAGAAATATTACTTATTATAAGTAGCATTTATTTCAAATCAGATTAATTTAACTTGAAATTTTCTAATAAAAAAATATATACAACCAATTATCAACGATTGGTCCTGTTCATCTGATCTAACGTTTGATGGACTGCTGATAGACGAAGCTATGACAGCTACTATGGATGACCCAATTGTCAGAAATCTAAGTGAACGCATATTTTTGGTTTTTAACTACCTAGTAATTTTTACAAATGATCATATTTTCCGCAATTATTTAATATTTTATTGACTTTTATTTACCTTTCGAAGATGCAAAAATAAAAATTTAAAATACTATAAAATTTTCTTCAATTAATTTTATAATTTAATAACAAATGAAATACCATAATTATTCAATTGAAGTATGTCCCACACTAATGTAAACACATAAAATAAAAATAGCGAAATAGTAATTGAAAAAAGTAAAACTTAGTTTAAGCTTTAAACTTTTAAAGTTGGATAGAAATTTTGAAAACCTGTTGAAACGTAACTGAAGCGACATAATAAAAGGACAAAACTTTTAGCTCATAATGATGGCAATTTCAGTCTACCGTACATGAAAATAATGAACGTATTAACTAAAAAAAATACAAAATAAAAATTATTTTAAAAATAGAATAGCACATCTAAGTTGATTTGATCTTTTCAATTTTGGATTTGTAAATTTTGTTTCCACTTAATTAATATATCACATCCAGGAAATAGCCCAATACAGAATTTTAAACGATTTTAAACTACTATAAATTATTATAATTAAATTTTTTTTTTAAATGAAAAAAATCATGTAAAAATTCATTATTCATCAGAAAAAATTTATTTCTTCAGACAATAATGTTCTTAATATTACTTATTTACAAAAGCAATTAAAAGCTTTTCTAATTAAGTAATGTCATAGTTTTATTGGATTCATTATTTTTCAATTCAGAGCAGATTTTCAGTTAGATAGCTCAAATTTGAAAAAAAAATAGGTGATTTACAATCTCCAAGGACTACTACTTTTAACAAAAAAAAAAAAAATTTTAGGAAATAGAAAGGTTTTGTGTGAAATTTCATGAAATTAAGTGGATGGGGGTAACATATTTAAAAAAAAAATTTTTTTTACCAAAATTTCCTAAAAACAAAAAAAAAAAAATTTGAAAAATAATTTAATTCATTTGTGAATAAGTCGTGAAAATTATTTGATTTTTACAAGAATTTCCAAATAAATGTGTTTTCAACGGAAAAAGGTGCAAAAACATCAATGTTATTAGTGAACCACCGCGATGACGTAATCAAAAGATTTAACCAAAATTTCGAACGAAAGAATTAAAAAATTTCAAAAAAATAATTAAAAAATACTTTGGTCTTTGATCTTAATAAACATTTTAACGATAAAACTTTATTTTCGTTAAGTTTGTGGCCTTTTTCATTACGCTATCTGTTATCCCGCAAAAAACAGAAGTGCATAGTTTCAACTATTGCGGAACGTCACCATATTGATTGTCATCATTTTCTCTTCCAGTGATATCCATTTTTATTTATTTATTCATTTATTTTTAGTTGCAGTTGTCAAATCCTCAAGTGATGTAGTTTCTGTTATGATACAGTTCTTTATGATTCTGCAGCACCAGTCCTCGAGGTTCAAAGAGGGATGGTCCTCGCTAAGGCCTACAGTCTTCATTCGCTCAAATCCACTGTCACCTTCTCCCCACCCCACCCCGTAACGTAGCTTCCCTGTGTTTTCTTATAAATATTTTCATAGTAATTATGCTGATGAGCTCTTTGGTATTTCATCCCCACCCTCGTTAGGTGCTCAGTGATGTCAATTCTCTGGTAGATGCGGGGCACCTTTTCGTTTCCGGTGTGATTTTCGTATTTGTTGTCTGGATGACTGTGTTCGAGTGTTTGGGATGAATAATTGATTTTATATTATTAAAGCCCCGCATTAATTTCGTTCAGTTAACTGATGTTTCTGCCATATTTAGAGATTGTTGGGGGTTTTATTACTAACATTATTTTGTTTGGTTTCTTGTAAATAGTTTTGTTTTCATATTGTATATACCTCATTGGGCCTAGTTTTAAATTGTTGTTCCCTACACCACAGACAATGAATTGTACATATGGGGACGAGTTAGGATTTTCATAGAGACATTGCGGTATTATGGTGGATGTAGTAAGAAAGGTAAGTAAGAATGCGTTGTTTTGGTGTTAGGAATATTGTATGTTTGGGTCAGTGTTTGTGGCTAAGTTTAAAGTTACAACAGATGAAGACCGTCCTTTTCCCCCATTTTTGACCTTGTGCTACATTTTCTGTACATAGCAGAAATAAATACCGCTCTTTGGTATTTCAACTTCACGAATTCAAGCGCAATATTAGATTGGTAATTAGGTCCCGTCATTTCATAGTTGAAATTGCTAGATATAACAGTAAGTTTTATGCTAATAGTTTCTTCTGTCGTACTTTCTGCATTGCTTGTGGAACTCTATTCTAGCTTCTTGTTTTCCAGTCAACTTTGATCTTCAAAAATTTAAATGCAATGTTAATCATTATCTTCTGTCTTAATTTTTATTTTTTTATTGTTATCTCTTAATGTTTTTCTTTTCTCATATTTCCTCATAGTCAGTCCCCCCCTTACGTCTTAGTGGCTTTATTACCTTGTACTGTTGAGGTTAGCACGAGGTTTGCTAGGGTAAATCTATCAAAATTGGAGATTCGTTATTTCTCTGCTAATACCCAATTCCTTTTCACTTCCTAGCGGATGCTGAAATCCGTTCGTAAATATGTTAACCATTATCCGCATCATGTTAGTTCGGTGATTTATGATTTTAAATGACAGTGCAATGTTGAATATATTGGCAGAACTAATTGATGAGCACTTACCAGCTAAGATCCGTAGAAGGCAGTATGAAAATTTGCATACGCTTGTCAATACATCCGGTTCTGCGATTGCTGAACACCTAATAAGTAATCCGATTTGTGCGTCAATTTTACCAGATTTTTTCTCAATTATCAGCATAGCACATTCAGATTATTATTTGAATGTACTTGAGATCCTCCATATTAAATCTAAACAAGCTTCACTCTCTAAGCAGATGGAATGCATGATAGGGCCTAATGTAATTTGTCTGCGACTCATAGTGCTTATTCAGTAGTAGCATTCCCCTCACCACCCATGATTTTAATCGTTCTATACATAATTTCGTTCTGTTCTCTATTGAACTCTGAAGAGCGAGGAATTATAACTAGTTAGCTTTTTATATTTGTCGATTCACCACTTTACAGTGAGTAATATTTTTATTTACTTTGCTCCCCTCTTGTTTTAATATATTGTGTGTATATATATATATATATATATATATATACACTCTTTTAAAATATCCGTTTCAAAGCAATAATTTCAATATTATAATATTTAATTCAAGTACAGTGTGTGTGTGTGTGTGTATATATATATATATATATATAACGTTCTTTTTATAGATACAAGTATTTAAGCAAATGCTCTGTTTTATAATAAACAGTATTAAATAACATTTTACCGGCCTGAATGTCCGAGAAATTTTCATAGAAAATTTTCGTTCTCCGACAGGAATCGAACCTGTATCCTATACGGAACCGTCATTTCGCGTTACGTGCCTTAACCTTTCGGCCACAGAGAAGCGTCTTCTTAGCAAGGTCGATTTTACTATCTTTAAACTTAAATCTTCCATTCATATCTGCTCTAGCGTATCAAATGTAAACAAATGACGTCATATATTTTTGAATTGGACATAGTCCGACAATTTATTTAAAGACATTTATATCATAAATGTCTTTATATAAATTGTAGGACTATGTCCAATTCAAATATATATATATATATATTGATGCATGTTTCATTAAATAATATAAACAAGTTTGGTCTATTTATTTTAAGTTCCTTTAATATTGTCTGATAAGCTTAATAACTTTATCATTGAAAGTCGAAAGGAAATCACCATATTGATACTTGTTTAAATCCAATCTAAGGTTTCGGCTTACATAAGCCATTATCAAAGATGACAATTACATTTCAATATACCAAACAATACACGGACGAAACAATAATGATGGTCTGTTTTTGTTGCATGAAAAATTTCAAAGCAACGACAAACTCGTGTATACGAGACGCGGAAGCAAAAATCGCGTCGCAGCTGGTGACGTCACACATGACCACGCAAGAGTGAAAACAAGAAGTATTAAATATGGGAAACTGTTGGTATAAACCAATGGCTTCTCTTACCTATTATAGGCATTTAAGAATATTTGTGGCTATTTCGTAGTTTATTTTGTTCAGTTTAGGTTTCAACCGTTTTATGTATATAGCTTCAAGAATTTTTAGTTTTTGTTTATTGTGTTCATGTTTAAGCATATTTATATTTTCAATGATAATGTTATTAAGCTTATCAGACAATATGAAAGGAACTTACTTAAAATAAATAGACAAAACTTGTCTATATTATTCAATGAAACATGCATCAATGAAAAATTGCTGCCTAAATATACACTATATATATATATATATATATAATTAAATATCAATTGGTAGGGATAATTCCAAGGAGGACATTAATCCAAAGAGAGCTCAATGTAAGTAGCAAAGCAATATAAGTCAAGAAAATAAATATATTTATGAAATAAATTATAACCGAAATGGATTTTAAGGATTTTCTTGACTTATATAAATCTGTGTGTGCGTGAGTGGTATCACTGCTTTTGGCGAGCTGACTTCAAATTCCCGTCTCATCAGTTGCATTCACTTTCACACAAATACTCTTGCGAAAAGCATGAACCCTTCTAAACCCCCCCCCCGCTAGTAGTTAAGTCGCATAGTAGACTGGACTCTCTAGCCCTGGATGGTAACTCTGGAAAACTCTGGTTTCACCATTGCATTCTACATGGTTTGTAATTTCCAATCCGGTATATCTTTCTCAAGAAGGCATGTCAATTCACAGATAAAGTGGAGAGCCATTATCACCTACGCCCTGAATAGATATGACGATTTAAAAAAAAAAAAAAAAAAAAAAAAGCTGAAAGAAACAAACAGTAAACGTTAACTTAAAATATAATCAGTGTAAACAAACACTATTGATTTTTAAGAATTCAGAAGTGTAGAATATTGGTTAGTTTGCAACCATGTTAGCAGGTAAGTCACTTGACTTCTACAAGAAGAAAATTATAATTGTTGATGTTCGCTGTAAAAGCAGCACTGTGATGTACGTTGCAGGATATTGTGCGCACTTGAGAAGACTAGCGTTGACTAACTTAGCGCGGGTTCCCATGCGTGCGGGGTGCTATTGTAAACAACTAGTCCAATCAGCTTAATGCTGACCCTGACTGAAACATAATGCTCTTAGTGAAAGGGGAATATAAGTGAGTGACTAATCCACTTATAAATCAAAACTGGAGCCAGTTAGATTAATACCCATTTAAAGAACCAACTTGATGCGCACAACGTTCGACTAGGAGTGCCAGTCCATTTGGAAAGATGTTTGTCAACCAGAAATCTGAAATAAGGAGAGTCTGAGCTGTTCTAAATTTGTTTAAAAGCTATTCTGCAACAGCTATGTTATAGATCGATCTATTTTTCACATTAGGAAGACGTAAAGTAAAATAAAATCTAA